>JAOTRH010012438.1:0-22999 GCA_034768845.1 Heliamphora exappendiculata
TTATAAGAGTGGTGCTGTCAAACTGAAGCTTGGTGATACCATTTATGATGTGAGTAGGATTCTAAATTCTAATTGTAGGATGAAATGACTATTGAAACTTGGTATCTAACCTAAAAGCTTAAACTATTAGGTGGAGAAATTCCAACATTATATTTAGTAATCACCCATTTCACACCCAAGCAATGTGGGATTGTATACTCTAAGATTCCCTTCATGTGCAGGCGCTTTGAGGGCTCTTAGGTGTATTTTTTTTTGGTCTATCATCGTGCACCCTTTTTTTTGGGTCTTGACATCGTAGGGTGTGGAGTTTTTTTTTTAAAGTGAGTGGATTGGGTCCTATTTTAATACCATGTTGAAACTTTGTATTCAACCTAAACGTTTAAGTTATTAGGTGGAGAGGTCCTAACATTATATTAAGTTATCACTGATCACTTATTCCATACACAAGTAATGTGAGATTGTATACTCTTAACAACTACTACTTTTGTGTGCCATTGCTTGTGTGTCTCCGAGATGAAATTATATAGTCTTGCTTTGATTGTTTCAATGTATGGTCATGAAATGAAGGGTCGCATAATGATACCAAATGATAAAGACAACGCAACATGAAAACCCCTTGTTTTGTTGATGTAATAAGTAATCATGAGTGTTATACAAGAAACGTTCTTGACTTGCATAATCCTTTAGCCATAATGTCCTCTTGAGAAACACTTTAAGCTTGTCAACTATTTGAATTACTGCAAAATAGAGTCTAGCCCGAGAGACTGAGTTCTCCAATATGGACTGAAATTGTCTCACGAAGCCGAACCCTGGATTGGTTTCAAAACAGATTCCTCATCTTTTGGCCTTGATTGGATCTCAGAATTATTTGGGTAGTGGATTTTCCATGAGAATTCTTATATTTTGAAGTGGGTGCAGGTTTCTGGAGGTTTGGACTGTGTGTTTGCCCAGGATGTTGCCGCCATCAATACAGAAGAGAAGCATTGTTGCGTCGTTGGTGAACTCGGGAAGCGTGCCATTATAACCCCAGATGTGGACTCCATCTTAAATGGTATGTCCGATTTATTGTAGTTTGGTTCCCTTTCCACATTGGGTTCACACATGATGGATCTGATAAAATGTTTTTTTTTTTTCCTGGAAAGAGAATGGGTAGCAGCTTAGGATTCATTCATTTAGATTTTTTTGGTCGTAAACATTTTAAGAATAAGAAGAAAGCGGAGAAGTAAAAGAGAAATATATGAATAATTCTTACTAGAAGTAGAAAAAGAGAAGAGAAATAATTTGTCAATCAATGGAAGGTCTTGGAATTTATTTGATGAATTTGGTTATTGTTGCTGGATTATATGTTTGTTTCCTTTGGGAATGAAATGCTTGATTTTTCAATCGGCTTTTATTTGGGAGAAATTCCAAAATAAACCTTATTGTGTCTTGGCTTTTACTACTACATATGCTGCTGCTACCCTTCGCTATCAAATCTCTTACCAGCTTGGAAATTATACTTTTCACATGTCACTTCTCACATTAATGCACGGCTGAAATTATTTGGGATCATACATATAAAAATCACTTTAAGTAAGCCAGCATAAACAGTCAACAAAAAAAAAAAACCTACTCTACATCGGGATGTTTGGGATACTGAAACTAGTAGTTTATAGATTTTAATTTGTAGCTGAATAAAAAAAAATAATTAAAATTTGTAGCAAACGTTACAAGTGTTTTAAAAAGTATTATAACTTATAGTTAAAATTAGTAGCAGGAAGCTAAATGTTTCACCAAACATTCCCATCGAGGTTGTTTGTTTGCCGTAATTAAGATTATGAACTTTTAAAGCTGATAAAAAAATTTGATAAAGTTGTCAATTTATAGATTAAAATAGCAAATTTTGTGTTTATTGATTTAGAATTAGAAGTTATAGTTAAAAGGCTATAATCATGCTTGTTTAATTTTTTTAACCTTGTACTAAATTATAAGCTTAAAAAGTTATAATTTAAATAGTTACAAAATAAAATCAGTCTCCCACCTTGGCTACTATTGGAGACTAATAGAGTTCAGCCTAGTCCATTTTCTAAAAAAGAATTTTGAAAAATCTTTTTTTACAATATTCTGTAAATAGAAAATACCTTTAGTTGTCAAAGTTGAGCGTTATTTATCAGTGCACCAAGTGCTGCAGAAAGAGAAAAATAAAAATAATTTTAAATTGTTTACAAAATTTTCAGTTTTTAGTTTTTTTTAATTCAATGTTTCGATAACAGTTTTCTAAAAATTGCTAACGGTTGCATTTTTTTTTATATTTAGAGAATTTTTTTGAAAAAAAAAAAATCCTGCAACCAGATTGGGCCTTAGCCGAAAACTAAAAGCTTACGAGATTACATTAGGTGGATCCCCCACCACCTGGATCTGCCCGGTCTATTTATTGGGTTTTTTTTGCAGTAAATTTGTTAAGAAAATATTATTAACAAATAAAAGTTAAAACATTAAAATAAATCCACGTAGTAATTAATTTATTTTTTTGTCAGATTTTTGATGTAGTTTTAATGCATAAGCAAAAAAGAGAAGTCTGTGCTATATAAATTGACAAGAAATAAAATTATTACGGAAAGAAAAACGGATTCAGATTTACTGAGTATAATTCATTTTTAATTAAAAAGGATAAATATTGTGGGGTTAAATTTTGCAGTTTATATATTTCTATATTTTATGATACAAAATACCTGACATAAATATCTAAAATTCCAAAATTTCACATTTATAAAATGATTTAAAGAAGCAAAATAATCAACCAACAGAACTTTTAAATATATACATAAAACTATTATAAACTAATTACGATATGAATTTTTTCCCCAAGTGATTGGTTTGCTATTATGGTAGAACTCAAGTAACAGTAAGTCATCATGGGGTGTTTGCCCAAGTTTTTTAGTTTAAGTTTTAGTTTTTTGTTACTAATTTTAGTTATAAATTATAATATTTTTTAAATACTTATAATTTGTTACAAGTTTTAATTTTAATTTTTTAATTTTATTTACAAATTATAATTTTTATTAAATAATTATAATTTTTGTTACAAGTTACAATATATAATCTACTAGTTTCAATAATTTTAAACACCGTCGTATAATCGAGACAGAGAATTTGAATTTTAATGTAAAAAAATTCTAAACGGTAAAAATTACATGACTTAATGATCAAAATAGAATTACAAATAAACTTTATAACTAAATAATAAATCGGCATCCATATTCATAAGAGAGATTTAGATTTACTAAATCTAAGATTTCTGATTTTGTAGTGCTTAAAGTCATGTAAATTCAAACTCTCGAATCATCTTTTACCTTCGAAATTCATTGAGGTAGAGAATTAAGAACCTTTGATCACCTTTGAGGGATTTGATGGTAAAATAAGAATTAACCTTTAAAAAAAAGTAGCAGTAAATCCTACATCGCTCGATAATAAAAGATCTCTTCAAGTTTAATGGTTTAAATTTCTCAAGAAGACTTGAAATGAAATTTTTTTTTTTTTGTTCAAAAGAGAGAACGACGCTCTAAAAGAAAGAAATTTTCAATAGTCCAGCTAAATCTTTTTTGAACAAAGAAGATGCCAGTTGCCCTACCAGATTCATAAACGAACTCACCCCTCTATAATGACCATCAAACATACCCTAACGCCATGTTTGGATTGGCAAATTGAAAGGGTCGGATATGATTAAAAATTATGTGGACCTTACATGTTCAGTTTTTGTTTTCTCATACTATTAATCCCGCGTTTGTATCGTGGGATTAGAACTAATAATCCGGCGAATACTGAATTATTAATACCTCATTCATAGTATTAATAATACCAAGTTCCCGTTGGTATTATTAGTATCAGACTTTAGATTCTCTTCCATATTTATCTAACGATTAGAAATAACTCTGGAGATGTTTAGGAATGCTATTGCTAGTAGATTATAAATTGTAGCTTGTAGTTGAAATTGTGAGTGTTTAGTAAAACTTGCAACTTGTAGTTGAAATAGAAAAAAAAATAATTATAATTTATAGCAGAAGTTGTGAGTGTTCGGGATAGATTATAGCTTATAACTAAAAGTTGTAACATGTAGTAGAAATTGAGTGTTTGAGATATATTGTAATTTATAGTTAAAAAATATTAAAAAAAATCTAAAAGTAGAAACTAAAAATATTCCAAAACGCCCACTCTATAAATTTTATCCACTCTCTATCTCACTGTACATATAATTCATTCTATAATTTTCTGGTATTAAAAAAATACATGTAGGACTCACAAATATTATTTATCCATTATATCTTATTCAATTCCATTCGAAATACCAAACGAGTTCTAATAGCTTGGTATTCATAGGATTATTTATTCCACTCCTCCTTTGAATTATTTTATCTCTCTACGAATTATATTTTGTCATTATTCAACGTTCAAAAATAATTTTTCTAACTCTTATATTATATTTTATACCATTTTAAGTAAACACGATACAAATGATATAATAAAATACATAATTTCATTTACTCTCCCATGCTGTTAAAAAAAAAAAAAATTATGTATTACTCATTTCTCATTTTTTTTTCAATTTTATCTAGTGAGTCAAACACGACCTAGTATATTAAACTTTTGCATTACCATAGTGTTCTTTTTTGCAAAAGTTTTTTTTTTTAAACATTTGTTGTGCCAATTCTACTCCTCTTTTTGGTTTAAGCGGCTTCTCATGCACTCTAATTGGTCCATTTTGGGCTGAATTTTATACTTTTTGTTTATTTTTGATTTTTTGATTTGATTATTTTTTCGAATCGTCTTAATGAGATGAATTAAAAAAATAAAATATTTTAATCAAAAGATGAAAAAAATTTCTTAAAAATAAAAAATATAAGCAATATAAGATGTGGTTTATTGGTTTATTTTTTTCTTTTATGAAAATATTATATTATATTAATCATAATTTTTTATTTTTTCGACTGTCTCGATGAAAAAAGTTAAAAAGTGTAATAATTTGACCAAATAATAAATTATTTTTACTAAAAACAAAAATATAAAAAATAAAATATACACATAAACAATTATTCCAAACGGCCCCCATTATGTTCACCTAAAAAGTGCTAATAGTTTTTTTTTCTTCCCCTTCTGAACTATACCTGCTTAATGGCATACAAATATGTACAGTTATTTCTAGAATTTTAAAATTTAAAAGTAATTGTTGTATAATAAATTTATAATTTTATTCTTTTAGCTAATAATGGATGTGACAAAGTGACAGTTAAATTGTAAATGATTTTGAGATTAAAAATTGTAGTAAGACTTCAAAACAGTTGAGTTCTCTTTATATATAGTATAAATTTTATAAATTAAATAAGACAGCAAATTTTACCTTGTCTTTGACAATTCAAAAAATAAAAAGTTAACTTTTAAGTTAGTTGTCAATCGGGGCTAATAAGCTAATCTCATTGTGCCTTTCTTATGAAATATAAATATATTATGCCATTAATTTAGACGATTTATTGGGTGTTTGTTGCGGTTAAAATTATGAATATTTATAAATTATAACTAAAATAAGGGATAATTAATTATAAGTACTATATTATGGTATTGTTATGGGATAGATTCTAATCAGTTTAAAAAAATTTCATGAGCTCCTATATTTAAATTTTATCAATGTTAGAGATCGAAATACCATTTTCCATATATGCTAATCAAATATGATAATTCAAAATTTGAATTTCAATTTTCAAAGCCAACAGATTTTATTTTCAGTGTATATTTGCAGTTTATGATTGGTAAGTTTGAATTTTGAAATTCTATTTTGTTAACTAAGAAATTCAGTTTTTGAAGATATTTTCATTACGATATTTTTCATTGTGATTTATTGAAATATCATTTTCTTTCATTATTTTGCTACTAGAGATAATTCTTCTTGCAATCTATTTTTTCAATTCCTTCAAAGTATATTTTCTGGGACGCAAATTATAAATTCATTCAAAGTAAGTTTTTTGGATTCCTTCAAAGTAGTTTGCCATGTTGCATTCATAATTAATTTTGGTTCGATGTATGAGTGAGTCCGAATATAGTAATATTCTTATATCTTCACGGGAATAAACTTTGATTTTCAGTATATATTTATGGAAATAAACGTTGATGTTCAGTAAATTTCATTGTGAGATGTGAAATGTGATTGAAATATAACACCTCATGCAAGCATTTCAAGAAATGTTAATATTGTCTACAGTGGTGGGTAACAATGGAAACAATGTTAGCCCTCGCTATTAAAAATAGAGAACTGTTACCATTGCCAAAGTAACTGAGAACAACTGTCCCAATGGTATCAATGAGAACAATGATAATACAGAGTTAGGGAACTAAGAACTATTACCAATAAGAATATGTAATAGTGTTAACAGTGAAATGTGATTGAAATACAACACCTCGTTCAAGCATTTTAAGAACTGCGAATGTTGCCTACAGCGGTGGAAAATAATGAAAATAATGTTAGCCCACACTATTCAGAGCAGAGAACTGTTACCATTGCCAAAGTAACTGAGAATAGTTTTCAAAATAGTATCAGTGAGAACAATGATAGTACGGCGTTAGGGAACTGAGAACTATTACCACTGAGAATATTTAATAGTGTTAACAGTGAAATGTAATTAAAATACAACACATCATTCAAGCATTTTAAGAAATGTGATTGATATTGACAATACATTGAAACCAAGTCGAAATGATTCAACCGAATAAACAACTAGTAGTGAATAGCACTAAACTACTTTGGGGTGAGAAGTTATATTACATAGCATTGAGACTTGATTACGGAGACCTATGAAGGTTCATATACAAATATGGGTCTACATAACTACGGTTCATGTACAATGTTTCAAAATATCCACAACTACGGATCTACATAACTACGGTTATCACAACAAATACAAAAAACTAATGAAAAAATTGTATGTCAAACATTCATGTTGTATACAATCACTTAAATTCACTGTAAGCAGAAAAGGAGAGTTTGAATGGTTACTGTACATTTTTTACAACCCCGATCAATACGCAATGCTAAATGTTGAAATGCGAATGGATGAATGAAAATGGTTGAATGACAATGTGCATATAACGATAATCAAATATCACATGTAGTATTTAATTTTCGAAAATCCTACATGAATCAAATTGAAATGGAAAGATTTTGCATTTAGGGGGTGCGCATTTAGGAAATATTGAAAATTACAATGTATTCACTTGCTCTTTCTTGCCATTGTTTACGCCGTTAATAGTATTTCAATTCTGAATGGGTTTCGAATGGGAATGTCGCTGAGATTATCGGCGCTCCCGTTTCTATCTTGGAAGATGACGAGAAATGAACTAATATAATGGTTCATTTAATTTCGGCGACAAAATAGCAAACTGATTTTTACTATACCGATTACTTTTGAACGCCAACGAAGTGGTTAATTAAATGGCACCTATGTAAAAACGTAACAAAAAACAATTTAACAGAATATAGGTTTTAAAATAGAACTTTTCTTAAAATATTTCACCAAATTGAGACCTTTCACTTGAACTCTAAAAAAAATATCACTAAAAACAAAAATAAATAATATAAAATTTAATTTATTACTTATTTGAACTTATTATTGTTTTTTACATATTTTTTAATATTTTAATTAATATTTTTTTACTTTTTCGTCCTGTACTAATAAGTATAATCTAAAATTAAAATAATTTAACTAAATAATATATTTTATTATTAAAAAAAATATAATTATTCCAAACCGGGCCAAAATATAATAATAACAATTTGAGGGAAGGACGAGCCCACAAAGGGAGCATCATAATTTAATTCACCATGGATGTAATGATTGACATCAATAGGAAATTTAAATTCTACGTAGATTATGATAAGCTTGTGTGTGGCTTACTTTTTCTTCTTTTTTTTTTTTTAATATATAAATTTTTTAATTTTAAATTTTTTTTTGTAAAAAAATAAATATAAAAAGACGTAAAAAAAAATTAATTAATTACAATAAAAAGTCAAATAAATAAGGTTTTAAAAAGAATTTTTAGTAGAAAACTTAAAAAAATATATAATCCAAACAAAAGCTGAGCCTCGTTTACTAACTTGACACGTGGATAGGTTGTATCACATTTGTATTTAAATTTCCCTCCTAATTATTATTACGCCTATAGAGTATTATTTTTAGAAACATTACGGGTTTAAATATGTTTTTTTTTTGTAAGACTTAATTCATAAAATAAGTATTATAACCATTATTTTTGTTGTTTTTATTAAAAATTTAAACACTTAAATCGTATTGCATTGTTTTATTTTATTGTGAAATTGTTAAAATTTTGTAAATATAATTTTAATTTTAGATAAACTACGTAAATTATATTTTATATATAGTTGTGTTATTGTTTTTTATTGTTGGTTTTTCATTTGAACTACAAAACTAATAAATGGACATTGATGGAGAAAATGTTATGATTTTTTGGTTTTATTTGAGTTCGAGATATTAAAGGGGAGGGCGAAGCATATGTGGTCTTTTTTGGGATAATTATTTATTTATTTATTTTATTTTATTTTATTTTATTTTTAATATTTTTTTATTATTTAGTTAAATTATATATTTTGATTCATCTCACCGAAATAATTTAAAAAAATAATTTTTTAATTTAAATATAAAAAAAACTAAGAAAAGACGAAAATAAGCTAAAAGAAGCTAATAAAAAAATATTAGATTACTTATTTTTATTTTTAATAATTTTTATAATTTTTTAATTAAATTTTTTTGCATTGTTTTTTACGTATGGAAGGGAGAAAAGCTGGTTTGAGGGCGAAGGCAATGAAAAAACAATTGTATGTAAACCATTGGATTGCACATGGAATGATGTTTGGACCGCAAGAAAGGTTTTTGCTTAAGCTTAAGCAATATAAAATTTGATATATTAACTTATTTTTATTTATTTTTATTTTTTAATTTTTTTAATATTTTGATTAAATCTTTTTCTAATTTTTCTCAATGAAAAAAATTTTAAAAATATAATAATTTAAATAAATAATAAAAAAATTACTAAAAATAAATTTTTTTAAATAAAAAATAAGTCAATAAATTAATAAACAATTTTTACGACCATAAATGTCACATTATTTTTTGCTATGGTTATATAGATACTACACGACCTAATCATGTAACTAAGTTTAAAAGTTTATTTTTATTATTTTTATTTTATATTTTTAGCCAAGAGACTAAAAGTCTTTGCACCTCAGTTTATTTGGCTTTTTAGATAAAAACGTATAATAAAAAGTTAATTTTTTTCTTTTGATAAAAGAGTAAAAAAATTAAAAAATTAAATTAAAATATAATTTTTTATTATTTTTAAAATAAAATAATACATTTATTTATAATTTATTATTATCACTACTAACTACATATATTTGTTAATATCAAATGTATAAAAATGTAAACTTGTCAACTTTAAATAAAAAAAAAAAAATTAATATTTTACTCAAATAATTAACTTAAAAAATGTTAATTTAAATGTTAAATAACTAAACAATTTATTTTGAACTCAATTTAATTTTTCAGCTAAAATTGAAAAAAAATAAAAAAGTCAGCGTTAAGCTAGTTACAAATCGGGGAATAAATTGTGTTTAAAGTAGGTTATTTGATAATTAATTTTTAAATTAATTTTTTTAAAGTTTGTTGATCGGATAAAAAGTTAACATTTTTATTTTTTGGACAGTATTACCATTCTATGGAGGTATTTGGCAAAATTTTTGGTTATATCTTTTAGTTTTTTGTTATTAATTTTAGTTATAAATTATAATTTATTCTAAACTTTCATAATTTCTATTACAAACTACAATTATTTTTCTTTTATTTTAGTTATAATTTTTACTAAGTATTCACAATTTTTGTTATAAATTATAATTTATAAACTACTAATTTTAACAATGCTAAACACCACATATATAATTCATTATAATAGTCATATATAGTTAGTATTAGCCATAGATATATTGTGAAGTAAGCGTGCTATTATCTTTTAAAATACAATAAAAATTTAAATAAAATATTTCAAAACATTAGTATTTTAATTTAAATTTTTAACTTGCTAATTCTTTTACTTTTAAGCCAAACAAACTCCAGTAGCTTTTCTTTACATTGTTACTCCCCGCCCCCAGAAAAAAAACACGAAGTTCACAAGTTAAGGTTTTTTTTTTTTTTAAGATTTTAGTGTAAATAACTTTAAAAAGGTCCATTTATTTGGTCTGATATTATGAATAATTGATTTTTATTACATCTTTTTATATTTATTTACTTTTTTAAAAAAAAGTTCAAAAGTTAAAAAACCTATAAACATTGAACCCCTTTTGAAATAATTAATTAATTAATTAATTATTTTATTTTATTTATTTTTATAAATAAATTCTTTTAATCATTTAATTAAATTATTATATTTTTTAACTCACTCATGTGCTCAAAAAATAAAATTTTTTGATCAAAATATAAAAAAAATTAAAAAAAGACAAATAATTTCATAAGCCAATTTTTATTTTTTCTTATTTCCATTTTTACTGAATTTTTTTATTTTTAAATTATTTTTTTTATTTTTTCAATTTGACTTATCAAAACGATTTAAAAAAATTTAAAAACTTTTTTTAAAAAAAAAAGAGAGGCAAAAGTTCCAAAATTAACTACCAATATCAATATACTTTTAAAGATAAAATCTACTATTTATATATATATATATATATATTAATTACTTTATACAAATATTTATACATATTATATCTTTTATCTACCGTTTATTTGACAATAGTTGACATTTTTTATCAAACAACTATAGGAAGAAGTAAGAATGACGGCACTCCGAGAGCATCATAATTTAATTGACATGGGAATTGATGAGTTCCATCAGAAGAAATTAATTCTACGTCGGTACCGCGAGTAATTATTCGGTGGTTGCCGAGGACCACGTGATATTGCCCCGTTTGGGCAAAATTGCTCATTTATTTATTAATTTATAAATTAAAAAATAAATTACGTCATTTAAATAATTAAATAAGTTAAAAATTAATAAGTAAATAAACTCGTTTAGATAGCCAAATAAACAAATAAGCTGATTTACAAGTCAAATAAACTCGTTTGGGTAATCAAATAAATAAATAAGTAAATAAGTAAATAAACCTATTTATGTAGCCAAATAAACAAATAAGTAAATAAACAATTCTACCCAAACGAAATAGCTTATTAGCAAATTGGCTTATTTACTAATAAGCAAATAAGCAAAATTTTCAAACATGCCATTTTTTATATAGTAATTTTATTTAATTATATACTAATAAACAGTATAGTTCAATGAAAAATAATAACGTACTTTCATAGTACTATATAGGTGATGTCACGCGATATTTTCAATAAATAAATGATCGTAATCTCTACAATGTCAGTCACCATTTGTCTCATAACTACCTAACAAAAATAAATAATTATATCTCATACCGTAAAATTTATTTCTGCTATATTGGATGAAAATACCACTTGAATAATTACTTATAGTTCAATATGAGTGTACCTTTGTTAAATAGATAGGTGATTGGAAATAAAAAGATCTACTTAATGGCCCTGTTTGGGTGGTTGGTTTATTGGTTTATTTATTTATTAGTAAATAAGTCAAAACATAAATAAGTCAACATGTTTGGGTGATCATTGATTTATTTGTTTATTAGGCTTATAAGCCACTTTGTTTAGCTTATAAATTAATTTATTTTGACTTATAAGTCACCTTATTTGATTTATTGACTTATTTATTTATTTGCATATTTTTAATTTATTTAGTTATCTAAACGGTGTAACTTATTTTTTAATTTATAAATCAAATAAGTCATAAGCTATTTTATCCAAACGGGCCAATATGTATGGCACATTATTATTTGTTGGGACTAATACTTAAACAATAATTAGATATTTGGCCTAGTTATTTGAGTTAATTTTTAGATTTTTATTATTAATTTTAGTAATAAATTATAATTTTTTTAAATACTTATTATTTTTACAATAAACCCATTTACTAACTGACACGTGGACGAATTGGTACCATTCCCGTTCATATTTAAAAGCTAACACTCCCGATAAATGGACATCCACGCATGATCCATTGCCAAAGCGTTGGGACGTTTAAAAAAACTACTTTTAAAAAATTTAACTCTTTTTAAAAAAGGAGTAGAATTAAAAAAACCCAAATAGACCTTGTTTGGTAATTTAATTTTAAATTAAGTTTTTTTCGTATAAAATTATTCTAAATTAAATAAATAAAAAATTTATTTAGTGAACCGCAAGTGACTTTAAGCTAAAAAAGGTAAAAAACTAAAATACTTGATTTAAAATAATTTTAAGCCAAAAAAAACTTAATCCGTTATTTATTTTTATTAAACTTGTATGGAACCAAACTAATTCTTTATTTATTTTTATTAAACTCGTATTCAATTTTGAAAAAATAATAAAATAACAAACAAATAAACTAGAATCGCTCTTTTGTAAAAAAAAAAAACTAAAATAAATGATAAAATAAAATAATATAAAGAAAAAATATTTAAAAATACTAAAAAATATGAGCAAATAAATATATAATTTTTGAAACATAAAATAAGCAATATGTAATTAGCCATTGAACCGCAATTTCAAATTGAAAACCAAACTATTATTTAATAATTTGGTTCGGATCAAATTTTAAACTCTTATAACTCTATTTAAAATAATTTAGTTATTAAGTTAACTTGAAATCGAACTAAATTCTTTTGTTGTATTTTTGGTTTTTTTTGTCAATGCCCTCGCTACTAGTTTTAAGTTGAATTTTTTTGCTTTTTGTTTAAAGCTCAAAAGGAATTTAAGTTTCATTTGTTAATATTGGCTTTTTGCCTGCTATTTTATTAGTTTTTAGTCTCTTAACTTTTTTATATTTTTATATAAAATATTTTTAAAAAATATCATAACTTTATTATACACATTCGTTTATTTTATAAAAATTATATTTTTAAAATCTACTTATTAAAATCTATCAAACTAGATCGATATTGAATATAAAATTATATAAAAATAAATTCTTAAAAAGTATAACAAATTTTTTTATCTCAAATGTTTTAGCCTTTTTTCTTTTTTGTTTTTGACTTCAAGTGACTTTAGTCCAAGTTTTTTTACTTATTACCTTTTACCAAAAAGTGAGTGTTTATATTGTTGAAATTAATAGTTTATAAATTATAATTTATAACAAAAGTTGTAAGTATTTAGTATATATATTAATTTATAATTGAAATAGAAAAAAAGTAATCATAATTTGTATTAAAAGTTGTGGATACTTGAAAAATTTATTATTAAAATTAATAGCAAAAAATAAAATTTGGCAAAAAAAGCTTAGCCATACACCGATCTTTATGATTTATCAAACGAACTTTTTACTTATTTAGTTTAAAGTGATTTTAAGCAAAAGGCATGGTTTAAAGCAAACGAGGCGAAATTATGTTCCTTATATATATATATATATATATATGCCAAAAGCTATAAAAAAAAAACATAGGCAGTATTTGACCAAGCTTTTGGGACCAATTTTTAATTTCTTGCTATTAATTTTAATAATAAATTATAATTTTTTTAAATACTCACAATTTGTGTTACAAATTGTAATTATTTTTTTTATTTCAATTACAAATTAATATATTTATCAAACATTTAAAATTTTTATTTATAAATTATAATTTATAACTTATTAATTTTAATAATACCAAATACTATCCTAAGTTGCTCCGAAAAATTGGCGAAGATAGTTGTGTAGTTGGTGTCACGTGGCCAGTTTGCATCCCCAGACCACCGGTGCACCACCACCCTACTAAAAAACTAGAAAAAAAAGTTAAAAAATCTATTTAAGTTGTTTTTTTTTGTTGTATATGAATTTTTTTTTTAAAGTTTTTGATCAAAAAATTTTATTTTTTTGTTTCCTCGTAATAGGAAGAATCTAAAAAGCACACTCATTTAAGCTATCACTGAAAAAAATAAATTTACTAAAAATAAAAAAAAATTATAAAAGAAAAAGTTAGTCCAAATACAAGAAAAGTAATTCTTCCTTGACCCTTCATGCATTGTTCTAAATTAATCAAATTAATTTGGGACACAATTTGTATAAATTTTACATTAAAAGTGATAGAATCATATAAATATGCATAGAATAATTTTTCCTATAAAGGAAGGAAGCAAGGTTCTCTAAGTATCTAACCAATGGCTCCTAACTAAAAAAAAAAAAAAAAATAGTATTATTACATGGTTAGCGCTTGAAATAATGACTTATTTATTTTATTTTATTTTTATTTTTTTTATAAATTTTTATTATTTAGTTGAATTATTTTATGTTTTTTAACCTCTCCCGTAAAAACAAGTTAAAAAGTAAATATTTTTGATGCAAATATAAAAAACATTCAAAACATAAAAATAGGTTAAGATTAAATTAATAAGTTAGATTTTATATTGTTTATTTGTCTTTAGTGGTTTTTTCAAAAATTTTTGATTAATTATTTTTTAAAACTTTTTAGTCTCCTTTGTTGAGACAATGTAAAAAGCAAAAATTATTTTCAAGTAATTAATATGTTCAAAAATCACAAAAAAAGCAATAATATAGTTGGACTCCTTTTTGGAGGGTGTGCCTTCCTTTTTTGTGTGTGTGTGTGTGTGTGTGTGTGTGTGTGTGTGTGTGAGAGAGAGAGAGAGAGAGAGAGAGAGATAAGAATGAGACTTCTTTAGTAGGCCCACTTAGGTTAGGGGCATTGTCACTCAGTTTTTATTAACTTTCGCTGTGTAATTGACATAAAATTGATTAAAGAAGTTGAAGGAGAACAGTCTTATTTTTAAAAAGGATAAGTCAATAGTTGATGTAATTTATTATTTATTAAATTTTTTTTAGTCAATCGTTGAATTGAATAAAATCAACTAAAGAATCTAAATAAAAAAAAAACTTTCGAAAGGCATTGAACCTCCCACTCGAAGGAATTGTGAAAGAAATTTAGCTCAAACAAGAGAGTTTATTTGGAATGTCTATAAAATTAAAGAAAAGAAAAATTTATTTGTTAAAATGTTAATGTGAATACTTTTTAGAATTCGCTTGGTAGCAGATTTGAAGCTAATTTTTTTAGTTTGAAGTTATTTTCAATTAAAAAGTTAAAAAATTCATTTCGTTAGGATATGAGTGACTTTTTTTAAGCCAAAAGGAATATTTTTTTGCTTAAAGTTGTTAAAATTTTTTGAAATTTATTTTTAAATAATTTTATATTCAATATAGATCTTATTTGATAGATTTTAACAAATAAATTTTAAAAATATAATTTTTTTTTATAAAAAATAAATATTTATAATAAAAGTTACAATATTTTTTTAAAAAAATAAAAAATAATATGTAAAAAGCCAAAAAAGTTAAAAACTCTTTAATTACAAAACAGGACTATTTAATTTTTTGAGCTTTCAAGCTAAAGGTAAAAAGCCAACCTTAAGCCGGCTGCCAAAAAAGAGGGCTTACTCTAAGTTGCAACATTTGAAGTAAGTTTTAGCATTTTTATTTTTTTAGAAATAGAGTTAATTGAAATTAGCTTATTGTTTTTATATTTTTTTGGGAAATAAATCGCCTTTTTTTATTAAGAGCATTATATCAATTAATTTAAAAAATTAAATATTTTACATAAAAATCAAGCTGTGTTGGATGGTAGATAAGCTGCTAATTGGTATTTTGATATATCTATACATAAACTTTACACGTGTGACTATATTAATTAATTCGAGAACACACGCTTCCAAACCATTTAATAAGTATTCCTCGGTCCGGAGAGTAGCACTACCAGCTACCCGCTAAAAAAAATATTAATAAAAATTCTTATTGCTAAGGCTCGTTTGGTAATATTTATAAATTTTTATTTTTATTTATAATAAATAAAAAATATAATTTTCTTTATTTTTATAGCTAAATAAAAAACATATTTAATAGGTAAATAATTTTAAAAAGTGATAATTGAAAGTATTAATCAATAAAAATAACAAAAATTAATAATGGTGGTCAAAAATAATGGCCGAAGGCAATGATCATACGTGGTGGTCAAAAGTAATGGTCAAAGACAGTAATTAGAGGTGGTGGCGGAAGACAATTATCAGAAGTGATACCCGAAGGGTGTGATCGGATGCGGTGATTGGTGATAGTGGATGGTGGTGGTGGTTGGAGGCAGTGGTCGAATGTGAAGAGAGGCTGGCCGAGAGTGGTGGCAAAAAATGGTGGTTAGATGAAAGAAAAAATATAAAATGGAGATTTATTTACAAAATAAGTGAAAATAAATTTTTTCTGTTTATAAGAATTTAATAAATTTTAAAAATTATTTTTATGTTTTTGAATGTAAAAATAATTATCAAACATATTTTTATTACAATTTATAGAGAATTTAAAAATTAAAAAAAAAAAAAAACACAAACATTACCAAACGGTTTTATGAGTTTTTTTTTAAAAACTTTTAAATGTCACGATGTAATGTTTTATTTTTTCATAAAATTTAAAATAATAAATCTTACCAATATAAATTTTTGTTATTCACCATTCACTGAACATGATTATTGGGCCATATGAATTTGGCGCTAATTAGGGATCGGCCATTGGTTAAGGGGAAATTATTAGGTAATCCCAATGGAGTAATTATTCAGTGTTCTTTTACCACCATGTGACAAGTTCTTGTCATACTCCTACTTAATATAGTGATGATAATTTCCTTTTTGATTTGAAATGAGAGAAACCGATATTGAAACCCAAATTGATGAAGAGATTAAAAAGTCTCTTAACTATTGAGACAAATATTTTGCTCGGTGATGACAAATTTTACGGTGAAAACACGAAAACTTACTTTTGTTAGGTAATTAGGAGGCAAAATTTGACTAATATTATACAAGTTGTAATAATATATTTACCACAAGTACCACATAGTATTGTCTACATGGTTATTCGAGAATTCTTAATAATTTTCCCTCCCAATGTACCACATTGGTGATTTTAGTGATATTTTTATAAAATAAATAATCAAAATTTATATTATGTTAATTACTCTTTATCTCTTAATCAACTAATAAAAATTAGTAATTATTTTTCTTACCATAAAATTATTACCAATTTATTAGGTAGGAGTATCACATGATATGTCACAAAATATTTTGAAAATATCAAATAATTACTCATCGTTAAGTGACATTACTATAAATATTGTGGTTCAAAGTGACTCTAACAACTAATGTGTTTTATATAGTTAAAACTAATAACTTTATAGTAGAAATTTTGTGAGTACTTACAAAATACGATATTTTATAATTAAAATTAGTTATTTATAAAAAAGTAATTATAATTTATAATAAAAATTATAAATGCTAAAAAATTAATAATTTATTACTAAAATTAATAACAAAAATTTAAAAACCACTTCAAGTAGTTTAGCAAACACGTCCAATGTCACATTGAATTGGCTAAAAATAAGCTAAAAACGACTGAGCAAGATTACATTGGGGCAAACACTAACATATTTAGAATTCTTCTATTAATGCTTTAATGGGCAATTAGTTTAAAATTTATTTCTTTGTTATTTTTTTAATTTAAAAAGACTATTTCGATTGAAAGTAATAATTTGATAAATTAGTTTTTAAACTTAAGTCTCATTTAGTTGCGGGACTAGACATTGAGATTCAACTATTCCAGTAATAGTTCTACATATGTACATGTGTGTTTGACAATTATTTGGAGGGAATTAAAAAACTCTCCAACTAACTTAATACCTCTTATGGAGGACTATCCTAAACTAATAGGGTTAGTTTAGTATTTTCGATGGAATTTGATATAATATAAGGGATAAATAATACTACGGGTTCTACTCATTTTTTTAAAGAAATGAATTATGTATACAGTGAAAAATTTAATTCATGTTTAGTTATGGTGGAATAAAGAGTGTGATAAGATTTATATCATTATTTCTGACGGTTAGATAAGGAGAAAAGATGTCTGAAACATGGTACTAAAAATAGCAAGGAGACATGATATTATTAATACCATGAATAATATATTAGTAAGCTGGTATTTGCTAAATTATTAATTTTAATTCAGCAATACAAACACGAAATTAGTAGTCCGATGAGATAAAAACTGAATATGTAGAGACCACATATCTTCTTAGTTCTATTCGACCTTTCCCAATTCGCAAATTCAAACATGCCTATAGAAGGGGTGGGTAGATTAGTCCTAAGACTATTTTGATTATTTTTGTGCATGAAAAATTTTAATTATACTAATATCATGTCAAATCAAATAACGTATTATTTATCTGTAAATTATCTTATTCTCAACCAAATATTTTTCAGTACAAAAGACACTACACTAATAATTCAAGTATTAATATTTCAGATACTAATAATCTGAATATATTAATTATCTTATAAAAAGTTTTTCAACCAAACGAGTCATAGTTCTTTTGAATTTGGTTGACCGGATAAAAAGTTAATTATTTTTACTTTTTTCCTTCAAATTAAATACTAAAATCTTTTTATATAGTTGATAAAATAAGTAAAATAGTAAAATCTTTTTTCATTAAATTGGAAAAATTATAAAATAAAAAAAATATCTGTTTTGATGCACAACTTCGATCAATTTTTAAAAATCATGAAATTTCTGGATTCTAAAATCAAAAATTTTAAAATTGATTTGATAGATATTTAAAAGTGAGAGATTTATCAAATTTCTCATTTCTAAACCAAATTGCATATTTAATATGGATATTATTTAATAGATATTAATAAATAAATTTCAAATATACTAATCTCATAAAAAACAGATGTATATATCCATAGAAGGTTATCAAAATTCAATTTTTTTAACAAAAAAAAAAAAAACACCCCACTCTATCATAGCATATTATAGGCACACTATTACTAATTCACGTCAAATCAACCTACAATTAATTCAAGAATCTTGGGGCTACTTAAATAAAGAGTAATTACGACTAAATTTTAATTAAATTTAAAAAATACCACTTTAACCTATTAAAAACTTATAATAGTTTTTTTTTCTTCGTATAGAATTCTAAGTGACTTAAATTATCATTTTCATGCTTATCAATAGTCTTCTTATACTTACAATTATTCACAAATAATGTTTATTAATTACACCCAGAGTATCCATATTTGTGTGAGTCAAACACGACACTTAAACTTTTTTTTCCGTAGCACTACGATAATTTTTAACATTTTTATCCTGCTCTTTAAATTTTTTTGTGAATAGTTTTTGTCATTTTATCATCTACTCTGAGCTACCACTATTTATATTTTTTGAGTAGTTCTTTTAGATTTGGATATCTATTATTTGCACAAATAGTTCAATGTTAATAACGTAAAAATTAAGATTAAGTGACTACCTACAGTCTCTGCAAGTTTTTTTGTGAGAGTTGAGCGCCGATTACAAAGTTATTCTAACTAACTGTGAAAAAAAGGTGGCGATGTATAGCTCATGGCAATCGATATTTGTGTCTTTCATTTGTTAGACTTCTTTAGTAAATTTTAATAATGTCTCCCCATGTTAAGGCAAGTGGTCCTCTCCATGGGAAGGTTTAATTTTTGCTCGTATGATGTTTTTACTATGATGCCATTCTCTCCTTTTGAGGTGTGTTTTTGCCTTCAATTTACACTTCTCATCATCTTTATATCTAATTTATAATATATTTAGATCTCTTTACCTTTTCTGTTAAAAAACTACCCATCAGATGATCACAAAATAGAATAGAATTAATCATGTTCTAGTTGATGAAACAAGATGAATAAAAGGCTAAAAAGAGTTCTTCATTCTCTCTCTCCCTCCATGGATGGTACGTCTTTACAAAAAAAAAAAAAAAAAAATGCGTGTTCAATTAAATTTGTAAATAGTTGCTTTCAACATATCTGTAAGATTATGACAAAAAAAAAAAGAAAAGAAAAAAGAGTAGATACTTTTCAAACAAGCTGAGTAAGAAATTAGTCCATTGGTCTTTTCTTCTTCTCTTGTTAAATACAATAACAGAAGCTAGTGAGCACTAAGGAGTGTTTAATTATCTCTAATATTGCAATTGGGCGTGCAATTTAGGTGATAATTAAGTTAACTTATGGCTAACTTGTTTTACCCAAGACATTATAAAGTAATTATTCAGTAGTTTTGACATACTAATTAATTGCGATGAATTATAGCAAAAAATATCCTTTGCGACAATATTGATCCTCATTTGTTAATGAGGAGAAAGATAAGTATACCTCACTTTAACGGCTATAAAGTTTTCTCATTAATCAAAATCGCAGTAGGGATGCTGTGAAGTCAATTTTTTTTTTTTAAATTTTATTTGAGACTCCAAAATTTTATTCGAATTGTTTATTATATTTAACTTATTTAGTAAGTAATTTTTATAAAAAAAATCAGATCAATCGAACATTACTATATATATGATCAGAGTTTGTTTGTTTTGAAAAAATTAATTAGCTTATAATATTTTGAGAATAAACTGTCAAACAAATATATTCGCATCATATGCTTAACAATTTTTGATTAATCTGATTTTTTACAGGGATTACCTACTTGATTAATTCAATATAATGAATAATTTTAATTAAAATTTAAAAATTTGAATAAAAAATAATTATCCTCATAGTACCATTACTGTAATTAGCTTCACAGCAAGATCCTAGCTCCCGACTGGACTCCGTGAGTACTTAATATTTTTTTGGAGGGTACCTATAGCAAGTTTAGTGTCAACATGGTATATACATATATAGCTTTATATTTATGGGTACCCCATATTTAGGCTGTTGTTTGTGATAATTGCTTATTTTATTTGGTTTATTTTTGTTGTTAGTGAATTTTTTTCATAATTTAGTTAAATTATTATATTTTTCGACACCACATCAAGACGAGCTAAAAAAATAATTTTTTGATCAAAATACAAAAAAATGTAAAAAAAAAACAAATAAGCCAAAGTAAATCAAATTTTATATTGTTTATTTTCGTCTTTAATGAATACTTTTTTATTTTTCGATTGATTTTTTTAATTTTTCAGTTAATCTTATCGAGACGATTCGAAAAAATAAAAAATTTTACTCAAAAAATGAATTTTTTTTAAAAAGACAAAAATAAGCAAAAAATACAAAACTTAGCACAAATAGGGCCTTAATTTGTTCACAAACAACCAAAAAGTTAAAAAGGGAACAAATTTTTAAAAAAATGCAAAAATGATAGGACATCCAAATTGACTTTGTAGAACCCTAGCCTCTTGTTTGGCTAGCAAGTTTGAAGATTAGTTATCTCCAAAGAAGAATTGGTTCATGGGAGCAATGATGCATTTATAAGCAGATACACTGCATGATGACAAGCACAAAGAGATTAACTTTTATTAAGATTCCTCACACCAATTTCAAGGCTGCTAATAGTTATTTATTCAACAAGTAGGCCAACATGACCACATGCACATGATAATCTAACAATCTTAATCACTCTTACAAGGGATAGATGAAAACACCATACACTAACTGGGCTCAAATAAGAGTCTTAATAAAACTCCATCACTACTACGGGTGTACACAGCTAATCAATTACAATAAATGTATCACAATCATTTATTATATAGGTAACCCACAAATGTGAAACCCACATATAATAAATGTCTGAGATGCATTTTTTATGCAATTTATATATGATTCTCTGTGTACAAATTATTTTTGATAAAACCGATAGCATCAATCTCGGCAATATGAACACACATAAGGTTGGATTATTGTGCTAGCCAATTGTCTTCAGACTAGGGTTTTGAATATTACCCATTATGTAACGTATCAGTTCGAAATTTTTGAGTTTTTGATACTAATATTTATTAATGTATCAATTGTCTTCGGCAATTGAGAACCCTGCCCGAGACTCCATGAAAGAAGGGAAGTTGTTTACAGCAGTCCAATCCAATCCCCAAGCACATGAATATGAACCTTAGAGAAGATGAGAGATCCATCCGAAGAAGGTGACAAACGATCATTACCCTCGTCGTTTCTGCCATTGAAGTCATGATCATCACACAGTCCCATGAAATCCGAATTCATCAGAAGATCCGACCAGCAACCCTGAACGTCCCCCAAGAAATGATCCACTGGAACCGGATCATTTTCTTCCGGAACCCAGCTGTACGGACTCGACTCCATTAACAATGACGGTTTAACCATGGAGTTGGTAGGGCCAACCTCATCAGCCGCTGGCGGTTTTGATCCAGCGGCTGTGATGTCGTCAACAATGGAAGGCTCAGTTTTGTGTGGCTGTCGAGTGGTGAAAAAGGCCTTGGAGCACCTTACTGCCCTGGTCCGGACCGCATGGGATTCCTTCTGGGGGTCTGGGTCCTCCTCCTCCATGGAAGACATGGTGGGCTTTCTTTTATTAATCTTCTTCCCTAAATTAGTGTTCCAGTAGTTCTTTATTTCATTGTCTGTTCGCCCTGGAAGCCTCCCAGCTATCAGAGACCATCTAATTACAGTTTCAAAAGCACAAACTGTTATTTTGGCTAAAACAGAAAAAAGAACGAATTACAACAAGAATTACAACAAGAATAACGCAAACACACTTATAAGCACAAGATTTATTTGGTTTTATTTAAAACTAAAGTTAGTCTGCTGAGCTGCAACATTTTTATTATCAGAAAAGATAATTCAAAAATAAATAACATACAAAATTCTAGCCAAAAGCGATGTATACAAGTCATAGAAGGTATTTATTGTAGGTGAACTTTTAAACTTATAGATTAATGCTAAAAAATATGAACTTATAATCTAAATAGCAAAATTTGTATTTATTTATTTAAAATAAAAAATTATACGTTAAATATCGTAAACAAAATGAATATTTTTAACTTTTTACTCAACTACCAGATAAAAAGTTAAAAGTTTCATATATA
>JAOTRH010012449.1:0-22998 GCA_034768845.1 Heliamphora exappendiculata
AAAAATATATATATATATATATATATATATATATATATATATATAATGTGTTAAAAAATGGCATTTTGTTAGTATTTTTGAGGCAAATTAAATGTGATATATATGTATATAGTGTGTTAAAAAAAATGGCATTTTGTTAGTATT
Organism: Heliamphora exappendiculata; assembly: GCA_034768845.1. Taxonomy (NCBI): domain Eukaryota; kingdom Viridiplantae; phylum Streptophyta; class Magnoliopsida; order Ericales; family Sarraceniaceae; genus Heliamphora; species Heliamphora exappendiculata. Next base: position 145 of record JAOTRH010012449.1, read on the forward strand.
TTTTAGAAAAATTAAATATGATCGATCATACATGTTTAGATCGGTCATGTTTAGATCGGTCATCCGTATAAGTGCGTCTATCTTTTTTCTTATCAATATCATGTGAAGAATATTTTTTTAGTATCATTCTGACTGTGTTATCAGTTATGGCATTGATTGGTAAATCAAAATTATTAATTTTTCATGTTTTTAATAATAAAAAAACTATAATGAATTGATTACAGTTCATTTGAAAACTTAAGTTTTTTGACTTCATAATTTTTTTTTATAAAATGAAAATATTTTTATTAAAGTTATGTTTATTTTGACATAAAATATTTGATCTATTTTTAAATATTTGATTTGATAAAAATAATATAAAATATATTTTTGAAAAAATATTTTACTTTACGAAGAACAAAATTAATTTATAAAAAAAAGACGTAATTCACTTTAAGGTGATAATGCTAATAGCGGCGACTGAAGCGGTAGCGGCAATAGCTCACGGTGGTGGCGATGACGGGATGACAGCAGTGACAAGTGGCGATGGTAAATTCTATTTTTTTTAATTTTTAGGCGAGATAAATGACTTATTTGAGTTCTTTTATGTATTTAATTAAAAGTGAAATAAAGGTCGATATTCCACTGCAATTACCAAGAAAAGAAAGATAAAATGAATATTTTATTTTAAATCCATGTGAAAAAAAAAGGAGTCGCCAATGATATTAGTAGTCAAACTTGACCTTTGAGGATGCAGAAGAGAGATTGAAGTATTGAACAACGACTTGGGCAGCTTTGCAGTCCTAAGTTTTTATTTTTATTTTTATTTTTAGTTTGACTTAATTTTTTAGTAATTATGAATTTTAAAAGTTTATTTTGTTTATTTAGTTCAAAAGTTAAAAAAATTAAAAAATTAAATTTAAAATACTAATGAACATCTTATTTAAACTTATTTACTACCAAAGCTAAATATATAACTGTTATAATTAATTATACCAAAATACAATATTGTTCAATTTAAATAAAAAAAGTAAAAATAAAATTCAAATTTCTTAATATAATTAATCAATTTAAAAAAACTAACTTAGAAGTTAGTTTATTAAATGATTTGGTTTCAATCTAAGCATGCTCTTCCGCTAAAAAAAATAAAAACAAAAAAATTAATTTTTTAACTAGTTCCCAATTATGGCGCTTTTAACTTTTTATAGTAATATTACATTGTAATTACTAAATAATATATTTTTACGTATTAAGTAAAATATTAATGTATAGTGGCGGATGAAACTAAATAAATTAATAATTATAAAATTAAAACATTAATTAAAATGAACGATGAATTCGGTTTGATAATTCGAAACATTTATTTTATTGTTTTTAGTGTGTAAATTATTTATGCAAGAATATCATATTAATTGGATATCATTAAACACCAAAACAAATTACATTTTTGTTAAAAAATATGAACGATGTCTCAACTTCAACGTTAATTTTTTTAACACAAAAGTGATTTATTCATATACATGCAAATGCCTTCCAATACAAATATAATTTGTTAAGATATTTAATAATATCTATTTAATATATTTTTTTGTACAAATAATTTACATAATAAAAATAATAAAATAAACGGTTCAAATTCTCAAAATGTGCCCATTTTAATCCTAAAATTGTCCTAACTCGACCGATCTGATCCATTAAAAACTAGAAAGAAGCCAAATTCAAAAAATTAAGAGTCATGCTAATACGGCACAATAGATAATAAATAATAAAATAATAAAAATAATTTTTTTAAATATTAATATACGTTCAGAATTCGGCGTACTATTTTGACAAACATCAATATATATATATATTATTAATTATTTAGTGCAGTAATATTTAAATAATTGGTGAATGAAGGCATGGCAGTGAAGAGTTGATTATTAGAAATGTGGGGCCATACCGTCCGGTATGGGGGAACCAGGCGAAGAGATCCCACCTCAAATGTCTCCATCTGCCCAACTATTGCAACGCATGCGTGAACTTCAAACTTCAAACTTCAAACTTCAAACTTCCTTTTTCTTCATTCCTCAGCTCTCTCTCCCTCTCTCTCTCCCTTTTCTCAGCGTTTCTTTTTCTAACCTACACTCCAATTTCTCATTCATTCATCATCTCACATCATTCATCATCATCATCATCATATATATCTCTCTCTCTCTCATCAAACACTTTAATTTCTTCTTTTTATTCCACCAGTCAATTAATTCCTTAAAAAAAAAAAAACAATTCAAAGTTAGTGGGATCAAGTGACCAATCTGTTATACATCGATTAAAATAAAAAATTAAATCTCGTGTATGTATATAATTAGTCACTCGATCACAGTGCTTTTAGTTGTTTGTTGATTTTCAAGAATAAGGATTACCTTAAAGTTTGTAACATTTTGTATCAAAGCAATAATCACCATGTTGATGATCGGATAGGTGAATAAAACCTCAAAAAAAAAAAAAAAAGAGATAACCATTAAGTCAGCGTCGACGACTAGGACCACTAGGATGTCGACTGCAGAGTGTGATTGTATGTTATAATTTAATTTCACATCAATTAAAAATAAATAACTTTTCATGTGTATATAAGTCACTTAGATGCTATTTTCTTATAAGTTACTTTTCACGAATGAGTTCTATCCAGAAAAAAAAATAGTTATAAATATATATTAAAAAAATCTAATTAATTGTAGATGGATAGACATGTGATGTGTATATATTTGTCTACATATTTTTTTTTAAAGCTATCGTCATTGTTCCATTTAAAGATAATTGTCCTCATATAATTATCTATGTTTAATTAAAAAAAATTTCTTATAAATAACTTACCTAACAAACATTATAGACATATTAAATTGGCTAGTTTAAATGCAGAATTGGATTATAAATCTCACAAGATTATATATATATTAAATAACTAATCTCATAAAATTTGACAATAATAAATAAATATTTTATTAGATACTTTTAATTGACTAAACAGATGATGCGACAAATTATATGAAATTCACTATAAACTAAGGCAACACACCAACGGTTCCTTATAAAATCCTAAGAGTAGAAAGTCACCAGGTAAAGTGCTTTTCTTCCTTCTCCGGTCCTCTAAAAATCCTAATATCATTATCTTAATTTTTTACAAAAATTTAACTTGATTATTGAAGAGTTTTTGGGGCACCATGTCAATGCCATTCAAGAATAACTCTTTTTATTGATGGTCTCCGGGTGAAGAGCTAAACCATACAAGGAAAGAATCTCAACAGTGACACAATACTCAAAAAAAATATAGTACTAAATTATTAATAATTCTATCACTTGTAATCTCAAAAAAAATCATTTAGGGTAGAGATGAAATTATACAATTTCTCGTTATTAACCAAATCAATTAAATAAAACGTATAATTAAACAATTTAAATAATAAAAAAATAAATTCGAAATTTAGAGTGCTGTGCCACCAACCACTACCCTAATTTTCCTTTCTCCATTTGGTGCCGGTGGGGAAGGTAATTTGCCATTTTCCTAATCTACGCCATAGCCATAGGTGATAGATTCTCAAACTCGAGACAACCTAGGAGTGAGGTGTAGCGGTTTGGACCATTCTCAACAACAATGGTGGACTCCTTACTCAATACCCCAATTAACATCGAGGTTTTTTAACAGTAACAGATCAACAGTAGCAAACCAACAATTTTTATTTGAAATAAGAAAAAATAATAGTTTAAAGAGATTTCTTCAGAAGAGATAAGATCATACCTGGCCTGACGAACAGGCAAGTAGTGGTGGCTCACGTGTGTATTTTGGGTTGGGCCCAAATCCAAGCTTACACTTGGATAAGTTCTCCTGGATGCAGATGCTATTTAAAAAAAAAATTAATTTTAGTAATTACTTTATTTAAGTTTTTTTTTTGTGCAGCACATTTTTATATATTTTTAATAGTCAAATTCGAATTTATCTCAAACTTATCTTTTTATTTTTTTAAAGGAATTTCAGTTAAAAATTTAAAAAGATAAATTTTAACGCACAAGATCTATCAACAAAAATTTTAACGCGTAAGGTCCAATTGCATAATTTCTTCTGAAAATATCATGCAAACAGATAAATTTATCTGTATTCTTTATGCGTGTTTTTAATAAGATAGATAAATTTATCTGTATTCTGTACACGTACTTTCAATAAAAAATAGATAAATTTATTTGTATTCTTTATACATATTTTAAAAGTACACAGATAAATTTATCTGTTTTAGGGTATTTTGTCTCAACATGATCTTGCGTGTTAAAACTTTTATAAGGATGAATTTTACTCGTTAAAATTTTTTATGCTGGATTAAAAATAGTAAACGACCTATAAATTAAACTGTTCACAAATTTTTCGTTTTTTTTAATAATTAGAGATTTGTTAGTATTTAGCTTCGTTAGTCGGCTAATTTCTTAACACAAACATTTTATCAATATAAATAAGTTCTAAGGGCCTTATGGCCGGGGGAGTTGATCATTTTTTTTATTACGGGAGAGTTGATTATTGAGATTAAAGAAATTTATTGAGTTTTTTTTATATTGTTTGTTATTCATAGAGAGAGAATTTCTAATTCACGGGAGCTTGTAGATTTTGATATTAGTGTTTTTTTACCCGATAAGTTTTTCTCCATCAATAATTAGTATAAGAGCTTGCGTTCAATTCCGAATCATAGCACGGAAGTGAATTCATGATGATCTATTTGTTGTTGTTAAAAATGTGCATGAACAAGATAATGCCGCAGAGATGCTTGAGTGAAAGAAAGAATAGCCAACAGTGCGAATGAAAGAGTCAATCGTCACACTTGCTAAGCAGATGACTGCCTTAATTGTTGTTATTTTACCTTGCAATTATCTACTAAATCCATGCTTTTTGAAAGATGATACGGTTGAGTAGCCTTTCATTTCAAATATTATTCCAAATTCAATTGTGAATTGGAATATAACACATATTTTTGATGAAAAATCATCTTCTTTTAAAAATATTAACAAAGAAAATATCATGAAAATATTATAAAAAAGTCATCTCACCATATTGGGGTTGCAAATTGCCGTAGAATGGCCACTTTAGTATTGTAGTTTGGAGAGGGCAAGATGAAATCTTGGTATTGGTAATAATGTCGTTACTATATTAATCGCGGAGGGTCAATAATTTGTTCAAGATCACGATCATTGAGTTATGTTGATTAAGATTAATCTAAAGTACAAAGTAGATGCAGACAAATAACGATTTGTCTAAATTATTTCAAATCATGAAAACTCGAGTACGAGTTTTCGTAAATCGTGGAAAATGATGCAGACGATATTTTAGAAAATTTAAAATTTCGTAATAACTTTATATAAGAAGTTTTTTTTATGATGCATGTTTTAACACATTTTTATATATTTTTAGTAGTTAAATTTAAATTTATCTTTTTAGAAAAATGTTAATAATTAAAAACTTGCTAGGATTTAACTTCCTTAATGAGCTGTTTTTTGAACATAGAATTTTACCATTATAAATAGATTGTAAGGGTGTTATGGTTAGGAGAATTGATTATTGAAATTAAAAAATTTAGAGAGTTTTCTCTATATTGTATTTGTTTTTAAAGAGAGTATCACTAACTTAAGCAGACTTATAAGTTTCGATACTAGTATTCTTCTAGTCAATTCCCTCCATTGCTCCTCTATTGATAAAATTACGTTATCCCAAGGAACCATTCCCTTAGTCCAAGTTATGTCTATATATACCCGCCACTAAGTTCCTTTTAAATTTTTCGGGTGTGTTTGGCAAATACTTGCTGTCAGATTTTAATTTTTTGTTACTAATTTTAATAAAAAAATTATAATAATTTCTAAACATTCACATTTTTACTACAAACACTAACTAATTTTTATTCTATTTCAACTATAAATTAACAAATTTACTAAATACTTATAATTTTTGCTACAAACTAAAATTTATATATTATAAGTTTAAGCAATATCAAATACCCTCAATGTGGGTTAAACAAAGTTACTATTAGTCTTCCAAGTTCAACTACACAGACTTTGGAAGTCATGTTTTTATTCAATATTAAATAATTTTGATTAATTAAATGTATTTAATTAATATACTCACGGAGTCGAACGCAACATCACTTGAACCCATCTTAATTGGTGTGTGGTCTCACAGGCTCAAAGTTAGCCAAAACCAAATGATACTATTTTTCCAACTGGGTGTCATACCCTTGTTATGTAATTAATTCTAAGTTAAAAGTTTCTAGTTTCTTATATATACTATTTTGAGAATTTTATGAGTTGAATGCATTTAATTTAATGTTAAGCAATTTTGTGAATAAATTATCAAAAATAGTAGATATAGAGCTTGTTTGGAAGCTGGCTTTAAGTTGGATTTTATTGGTTTAAAGCCACTTTAAGCCAAAAAAATAAAAAATTTATTTAGTTGGGATATTGGTGATTTTTAAACCAAAGGCGTAAAGTGGCTTATTATAACACTTCTTATAATCTCCACCACCACCCAGAATGGATTGTTTTATTTTTAATAAGTTTTTATTTATTATTTAATTAAATTATTATACCTTTTTTTGACAATTCTCACGAAAACTAAACGTAAAAGTAAAATATCTAAACCAAACTATTAAAAAAGTTCAAAGGATGAAAAAAATAAAATAAATAAAAATTTCAAATTTATCCTAAATGGGGCTTCAAGGTCGAACCATATTTGGCTTAAATGAACCAAAAAAAAATTAAATAAATTAAATAAATTAAATATACGAATAGAAAGATCCCAACTAATCAAAATCTTGGACTAAACCAAGCAAGAGTTGAGGTTAAGGGACAAAACCCCCATGTGATCTTTGAGATAAATAATTGCGATTAAAACAAAGAACAAATATGTGAAAAATAATCACATCAAAAGAATACAAGATATGCATGGTTCACTCAAGTTAGACAACGTTCATAACTGCTACGAATTTTCATTATGTGAGACAAAAATTACAAAATATAATAATTTTTAGGAATTTCGTGACTTTTAGACTATTTGACGACTCTAATGATGAATATACCAAAAGACTAAATGGTTTAAGTTAAAAAATATCCTGGCATGGTGCTTGAGTGCCCAATGAGTGTTTTGCTGTCGCTATATTCTAGAATCCATAATGCGGTTTGGCTCTCGAACGCACTACTAATATCAACTTCTAGAGTGTTGATGCTCCAACGTCCAGCTAGCACTGGTTTATGGGGAATCAGTACTCGAGCGCTTAGCTAGCGATTGCTTATATTGTTTTGTGCCCAAGTGCTAATCAAGTTCCATACATCCCCAACAGCAAGTAAAGTGCTATTTGGTTAAGAATATTATTGTGAAATATGTTAACCAATGCGCATTTTATAGTGGATAAGAGTAAAAAATACATACGTATCTCTGCATAAAATATATTGATACGTGTGTTAGTGATAGACTCCATATTTAGAAATATATTAATGTTATTTTTTTTATCACTATTATTTTATTATTTCAATAATACTATGATGATTATATTTCAACGATCACATTTGGATATCATATGATTTAACATCTTATATGTAGTGATTAAAAATAACACTTATGTTAATTATCACCTAGTGAGCGGTAGATAATATATAGGGTAATATGAACAAAAAGATTCAACAATTAATATACTTTGGAGGCGAGACTTACCACTTTTATAAATATCAATACACTTTGCATAAATATTCATACGCTTTTTATTAATTAATTCACTGTCTATTGGGCGGTAGTTAGTGTAGTCCTAAAATAAATAATATATTTATAATAATATGATATAAATACTACACATAAGAAGACACATTATGCAGTACTCAAATATAATACTCAAATTAATATGGTCATCATAGTATTTTGGGTAATTTTCGGCTAGATCCCATTTAGAGGACTTGTATTCTAGTAAGTCTCACCTAAGAATTATATTCTATTAAGTTTTATTTTATATTTTTCATACTAAAATTACCCATAATATAACATATACTATCCACCACCACCAACACTACTCTCTATTACAACCGCCGCCACTGTTGCCATCGCTGCCACCGCCACGATCGCCCCACCACCGTCAAATAAGACATTTTTTTGTCTACAAACTTAATAAATGAGACATTTTTTCTACAAACTTGACAAATGAGACATTTAGCCTACGAAATTAATAAATATCTCATTATCGATATATGACTACATAAATATCTCATTAACAAAATGAGATATTTAGTCTACAAACTTGACAAATAAAATATTTTGTGCAAACATCTCATATCGTTTTAGTATTAAATGTCTAACATCTACTATTTAACATCATGTACACATTTTATCAAACATTTTACAACTATAAAAAATTGGTGCCTTAAAGACAACAAATTTGTTTCCACAGTTAATAATTTCGTTGCTAAGACAAATAGAGACGAAACCATTTTGTAGCTTATTTCGTCGCCATAATATTGTCGCAAATTTTTGCTCGCGATAAAATTTTTTTTTGTCGCCATAACATCAACTTAGCAATGAAACCATTCATCACCCAATCAAAAAAAACTTGTTGCCTATGTACAAATTTCATCCTTAAAAATTGTCATTATTTTGAAAGAGAATTTATGACGACAAAATAATTTGTCGCTAAATGTGATTTTAGCAAGAAATTTTTTGGTCGCAAAGTTCTAGCGATGAAAATATATTTTGCAACAAGATTACATACGAAATATTTCGTCGCCAGAAATTATAATTTATGAAATATTTTGTCACCAAAATTAATTTTTTAAATCTACATGTACTTGTATAACCATTTATCCTGTGCGGCATGCACGTTACAAATTTTGCACATTCATAACACTAAAGTTCATCGAAAACTTGTACATTCATTAAATCACCTTTTTAATTAATAACATCAAAATTTACCATCCAATAATTACTACTAATGCAAACAACATAATTAATTGAACCTAACCATAATATAATAAAAAGAAAAATGTCTAACAAAATAAAATTATCGTGCATCAAAATACAACAACCAACCAAAACAAAAACAAATCCATCTCAATGTATAATAAAATAAAATAAATGGCTAAGTCGTTACAAAACAAATATATATCTTTTTCACAATGATTTTCACTAACTCAATGTATATCCAATATGCAAAAACAATAAATGAAAAACATTAAATTCTCATAAATCATATTTTAACTTAGTTATTCTAATATCATACTCAAATATATAAGTAAAAGGAAGATTTGGTTGTATTCCGAGGTTACTTGGTAATTTTGGAGTCTGTCAATTTTGAACTAATTTGGGAGAAAAAGTCAAATTACATGCAAAATAGAACCCAAATCGGTAATCGAGCTTCTCATGCATGTGTCATGGGTTCATAAAACTTTGTTTAGTTGCTGCAGGGTTCTTTGTAGCGATGTTCGAGCCTTTTCGTGTTCTATATTTTTATCTTCTGAGTAATTATTTTCAAGCTTAAATTTCAAGAAGAATACAAAACGGAGTCTAAACCCATAACCAAGTATCTTGTGCATGTGCTGCGAGTTCCTACAACTTTGCTTAGGAGCCTAAACCCATAACAGCTCATCTCACGCATATTTCTCTAAGTACACGACATAGACTGGGTGTATTATTACACCCAAACCTAGCATGCACCCAAGAGTTATTGCGCAAAATCTCCATGAGGTGGAACAACTTTAAGTGATCATGTAACAAATTACAATATGGACTTGTGCATTTGAAATTGTCCAAACTAGACAGTCTAAGAAGAGATTTATTAAAGATGATTGGGTATCCATAATAAAGATTCTCAAACGAGTTTAAGATTTATATACATGCAAAATGGTATAATATACCTTTGTATGCTACAATTTGCAGATATCTCACTTTTAACTTTTTAGAAGTTTGTCGGTAATGGAGTGTGAACACATTTATATTTTAGAAATTTGTCAAATGTTCGAAACATTAACCAAAAATGGGAAAAAATAAAAGACTAGGTTGATGAAGATCATACACTAGTTGCACATTTATATTTATATGGCCTTTTGGTTAGCCTTTTAAAGCCTTCTTCATTTTTGTTGAGATTGAGCTAGTGTCGATAATAGGCGGCATCCAATTCTCAAATTTTCTCTTTACATTTGACTTAAGTTGTATGAGAAAAATCAACAATACATTGGTGTTGCGAGGGGGGGTGGGGGTGAGGGCTCTCCAGGTAAGTGATTGTAGTGACCAATGAGGAAAAGTCCAACGACATTGGTGAATAGGAAAATTTTGGAATTTGAACACTAATTTTCAAATGCGAACGAAAGAAAAATCACGCACAAAAATGCAGAAAATAAATAACGTCGAGGATTTACGTGGTTCGGCCTAAACCGGCCTACGTCCACGAGCGAGAGAGAAAAAAATTTCACTATGTCGTATATAAAAGAGTACAAAACCCGTCTTCATTTCTCTCTACCAACTAACCTCTCAATTTTCTGACTCGCGACATTTTTCTTATGGCTCCACTAGTGTCTTATTATAGGCACACACGTAGAAGCCCCATACATAAAGAATTCTAGTAGACTCATAATTCTACCCCAACTCAAATACATATAGACAAAAAAACAAATAAATACGGGCCCGGTAGAATACAAGCCACAGCCCAATAATCTCCACATTGGCTTGAATTCTCTAAACCACCCAGAAGATTACCAGCATCACTGTAGATTCTGTTGTCGTCGTCGTCGTCGATTTTCCATACCCAAATAGCATGGCCCACACCTCTACACCGAGGTGCCAGCACCCAAACCCGGGTGTCCTACAAAGATTACTACTTTGTAGAAAAACGTGGCCCCATCTTTCCCCCTTTGTGCACACATTCAGAGAGATCACCGCCATTAACCAAATCAAGAGCAAATGAGACTCGTTTCTGTCGAGGTGTACACCTGTCCGCCACGTTTGTTGTATTAGTCTCGTTGCCCGAAACTTTTCTGTGAACATCTAACAACTATTGCTCTTGCATCCTGCCAGCATGCTGCACACCATCTAATTTGCTCACCTGCACACTTGTACTATCTCATCGCTTTTGTGTACTCCTACACCTATTCTGTGTGCTTTTCGACAACTGTTGTTCACCCTGATCACCCTTACACTTTTTTCGTGTATGCCGTCTACCTATACTACTCATCTGATGTCTGGTAATAGCTCCACTTGTCACAACATTCTCTACGAGCCTGTATAAGTTGTTAATCATCTGTCCCTGTAGTTCATCCCTATTTCCCTTTGAAACCCAAAAAACTCCACCTTCAGATGAGAACCTGCAACATCTCGAATCTAGCATCCCCAGAGAAATCAAGTTCTTCCTTAGATTCGGCACATGTCTAACCGCAGTCAAGATCAAAATCGTCCCATCAAGCCTGAGAAACCGCACTGTCCCTATACCGACAACTTTGCTCACTACATTATTATCCATCCTAATAGTACCCCTATCACATGCCTGATACGTATCAAAGTACTCTCTGACTGCACACATGTGGAACGAACATCCAGAATCTAATATCCAATCTTCTTTACTCATACCTAAAGTAACTGTGAACACCTCTGATTCTTCATAATCGAAGTCCTCTATAACTGCTATCTTTGATAATTGTTCTTTTTTCTTGTCTACCTTGTACTTCAGACAATTCCTCTTCAGATGACATTTCTTGTCATAATAGTAGCACTTTCCTTTGTAACCTCTCGACTTGGAACGACCGTTCTTCTTGGACCCATCTTGCTTCACTGTCGCCCTGCCTTTGACTTTCCCACTACCTGATGCAACCATGATGCCCTCTCCATGTGATCTGTCACTCTCCTTCTTCTTCAACATCTTATGAGATATGAGAGCAGCAACAATCTCATCTAACCCTAGGGTATCCTTTCCAAACATCAGTGTAGTTCTCAGATGCTCGTATGATGAAGGCAATGAAACCAACAGTATAATTGTTTTATCCTCATCTTCGATCTTCGCGCTGATAGAATCCAATTCTTTTAGTATCCTGTTGAACTCGTCCAAGTGCTCCATAAAGTTCGCTTCTTCTGTCATCTGAAGTGCGTATAGCTGTTTCTTTAAAGACAACTGATTTGTCAATGTCTTGGACTTGTACCTGCTCTCCAACTTATCCCAAAGTTCTGTCGGATCGCTTTCGTTGTTGACTTCCCGAAGAGTACTGTTACCGAGATATAATTGAATCGTCCTGCTCGCCAAGTCTTGCATCTCCTCCCACTCTACATCCTTTATCATTTTTGATTTTTTTGACTTCTTCCTAAGAGCCTTGATCAGTCTTTCAAGAGTTAAAATATTCTTCACCCTTTGCTGCCATAAGATAAAGTTGTTGTGGCCGTTAAAAAGTTCAATCACGAAACCCGAACTCTTCAACGCCATTAGATTTGTCTGACAATCTCTACAATTTGGACTCGTCACAATATCAGATATGTAAAAATCTTATCTCACATAGCCCAAATCAATTCTGATTGTACCCGATTACTCCTGATTGTACCCGATCACACCCGATCAAACTCAATATATGTCGATCTGTCCAATCCAAATAAATGGTGCAGAAATCAAAAAATTTGACCGTACCGATGGATCCGCAACGCCTAGAAACCATAGGAGATACCTCCCATTTAAATTATTTTATTATATATACGAACTGATGTAATAAAATAAATTTAAATAATTTCGTGCACCTGTCGCACTGGATCAAAACCTTAGAATAACTATCACTAATCCTGATTGGATTTCCCGTATCAATGCTGATTGGATTTAGGAGCCTTTGTCAAATCGTTATCAAACCAAATCTCACCCAATAGTGCAAAAACCAACTGGGATTTCCGTTGAAAAAAGCTATTGGTGATAAAAACTGTTGTGCTCCGTTTCAAACCAACTATTCAGAAACGATAAAATTCGATAAATTATTTCAGCAAGCCGTTTCCAACGCCACCGTTTCCAAACCTTTTTTTTGTGCAAATTAAAATAATTTTGATTTATGCGAACTAAAATAAAAAAAATCATACCTTGCTCTGATCTACCAATACGGTTTCGAATCGTCCACCGTCGGTTCTGATACCACTTGTTGAGATTTGAACACCAATCTCCAAACTCGAACGGAAGGAAAACCATGCACAAAAATACAGAAAATAAATAACGCCGAGAATTTACGTGGTTCGGCCCACACCGGCTTATGTCCACGAGTGAGAGAGAAAAAAATTTCACTATGTCGTATGTGAAAAAGTATAAAATTCGTCTCCATTTTTTTCTACCAGTTAACCTCTCATTTTTCTGACTCACGATATTTTTCTTATGGCTCAACTAGTGTCATATTTATAGGCTCACACGTGGAAGCTCTATACATAAAGAATTCTAGTGGACTCATAATTCTACTCCAACTCAAATACATATAGATCAAAAAAAATAAAATTAAATACAAACCCGGTAGAATACAAGCCACAACCAAACAGATAATACTCGAAACTGCCTTCTACAAACAACTGATAGTAATTGATTAAAGAAGTGAAATAAATTAAGTGTAATATTAATATACCTGGTAGTAGATTGCTCTTCTTTGAATATCACAAGAAAAAAATAGATGTTGAGGATATTTCTCTTCCAAATATTGAAAACTACATAGCAAAATTGAAAACATTGAAAATGGTATTGCAATCATTTGAAAAACTATATAACATGAGGTGAAAAGGGGTATATATCAGAGCCAATTACCATTAAGATGGGAGAAGAGTAAAAAATTCCAATGTCCTCAACCTTAAATATAAGAATTCTTGCAAGAAATAAGTATTGATTGAATCTTTTAATGGAAAAAAAGAAGAAGAAAAAGGTTTAGGTACGTTGCTTTCATCAAATTACTTTGGCTTCGACGACACTCCCACGACCTATAAATCAGAAAGCTAAAAGTTAATTACAACTTTGAGTAAAACAACCCAATATTAACAATAGAAGTAAAAATAACTAGCAGGCATATATCTTGTTTAGTGTCAAATGTTAGGAGCCTTTTGAATATTCCAAAATATGTGGATATGTGAATTGGGTCATGGTTATTCCAGAATATGTTACTCCATGACATGGAATGTTGTTTTTTGCTGGATGCATTTCAAAAAAAGTGTATCCTAGAGGGTAAGTTAGTAGGTAAATTAAATGTATCCTAGTAATTTGCAGATCCCATTTTAAAGTGCAGAAGCTCAATGCTATATAGTATTGCTAAATTGGCTATTAGGTTTAAATTTTGTTAGGGGGCACTTCTCATAATAACCTAAAGATCTTCACTTCAAGAGCATATCATCAGTACACTTCATAAAATTTTCAAATTACTGTCCTAAATTTCTAGTAATACAGACAAAGCATTGAGCAATTAGTAGCACTATTTGATATTTAGAGTAATTATCGTCAAATTCAAGTCAAAATACGTTTTAGAAGAAAGCTTGCTCTAAAAATTAATAAGGATACTCCATTGTTAAAACTTATTTGTGCCTTCTCTTCCATCTGTAACTTCTTTTGCAGGGTAACATATAACTATAAATTCTTATTCTCACATCACGTTAAGGCATTGAAAATGCACTCCACAGGCAAATTTTTTTCCAATTACAACATTAGCAACTACTATTCAACGTGTCAAATAGAACTTAATTAATATAATCATCATTGAAATTAAAATAAAGAACACGTTTAATCTATAGTATGTATGCATTTCCAAAGAATAGAAAAGCTGCACTACATTGGCATAATCTACAAAAAATCCAACCCTAGGCTGCACATCTCCAATCCCAGCTCAATCACTTGGATCTAACGCAAATAGATAGTAAAATTTATCAAAATTGAACTCGTGCTCTATAATCAGAAAGAATCGGAGGATTCAGAACTTCCGAATCAGAACAAGAAAGCAAAACATTATAGAATTTAAAAGAATCAAAGTTTTATTTCTTTAATTATTAGTACGAGAAAATAAAAATACTCGAACTAAAACCAAGTTTGGAAGAGAATTCAAAGTCAAATACAGTAAAATCCTCCAACATTAGGGCTTTATTGAGGAACATAAACAGAAAGTCTCATTTTTTTGAAACAGGCCCATCAAAGTAATCCACTTTAAAACCCTAATCAACTAAAAAAAGACACATACAACCCAAGTTACCTCCAAGTAGCTAATATTCGCGAGTTGAGAATCATGGGAGAGGCAATGTCGAGAGGCGTCGGGTGAACGACGTGGGAAGGCAAACCGTGTGAGGGTCTTGGATGAATCTACAACAATAATTTGAATCGTTCATCTTATAGGTCCTACATAGTAGATCATTTATGCAAAAAGTTATTTTGATCGGATATTCACAAATATATGAACAAATTGCAGTTTATTACACAAAATAAACGGTTTTAGTTTTAAATGGGTTGTTAGGTTATACCGTTCATTTTGTGCAATAAATTACTATTTGTTCATTTATCTGTGAATATCCAATCAAAATAATTTTTTGCATAAATGATTTACTATATAGGACCTATAAAATGAACGATTTAAATTATTGTTGTAGATCCACGCAAAATCCATAAAATGAAGTCTTGAGCGGTCTTGAGGGGAAGTGATCCCCTGGGAGTTATCACACGGTGGTGGTGCTCGCCTGTATGTAGTGGTCTCATGGAGTTGTCTATTGTGTACGAGAGAGAGAAAAGACGGGAGTGAGAGACTAGGAATTTGGGCACTTAGAGCATCTCCAACAGTCTCACCATCTGCAACTTCTTCGTAATTCTGGCGAGAATTTTGAAAAATCGGTACTCCAATGGCCTCGCCATTATCCTCGCCACTTTAACATTGACAAAAATGGCTCACTATTTGTGGCGAGCAAGGAAAAAATTTATTGAGTTTCTCAATGGCTATATTTTTGAAATCAAACGGCGTCGACGATGCAGTGATGCAGAAAAGAAGAAGAAAAATCATAAAAGATTTCACGATCGAATTAGAAGCAGATCGCAAGATTGCAACCCGCCGCCATTGGCTCCCGATTCTGGGCCGCCAGTGAGGAATCGAACGCAATCCCACTTGCGGATCTCCACCCAGTGTCAGTGCCTCAAAATCATCGTCGTTTTCAATTACGCGGAAGCTCGAATTGCTTGAAGACGATCGAGATTGTTCGCACAATGAAGAGTTCGTACGTACGGTGGCTTGGGGCAGCGAATCGAAGTCGAAATCGAGCCCTAAAGAGAACGATGAAGGTTCGAAATCTGCCATTGCATCCGTAGAAGAAATAGATTAACAAAAAGAGTGCTAGAATTTGGAGCAAATGAGGGATTCGTAAACTATATCATGTGTATATATGTATACGTATATGTATATGTATACATTGTATGTATAGATGTATTGCGTGTTAATAATTTATGTTCTATATCCGTAGAAGAAACACATTATATATATATAAGCCCCAATTTATAAAATTAAATTATGAAGAAGTACAATTAATGTAAAATAGAAAACAATTAAATGAAAATTGCAGTACATAAATAGATAACAAAAATAATAATGTAAAATTAAATTCTAATTTCTATTCTCCTCCATGTAGTTGCCACAAGTGCTCAATAAAATCCAGTTGGAGTTGAGAATGAGTTTGTTGATCTCTGATTCGATGATGAGTTTAAATGAATTCTAAAAGTTCAGGTGGACATTAATGTGAAATTAGTACAGACTGTCTTTCTTCAATTGCATCGTAGTTGAAGTCAATAAAATGGTCATCTCGTTTATCCTCTATAATCATGTTATGCAATATAATGCATGCTGTCATAATATTGCAAAGTGTTTCTTAATCCAAAAAATGTGTTGGTCCACACACAATTGTAAAACGTGCTTGGAGTGCTCTAAATACTCGCTCTATATCTTTTCTTACTGTCTCTTGAGCAACAGTAAAATATTTTCTTTTATTTCCTTATGGCTGTGGAATTGTTTTCACAAAAATTGACTATGGGGGATATATACCATTGGCGAGATAATATCTCATCATATATATATGACCATTAATTAAATAGTTGACTAGAAAAGCACGACTTTCGGCGAGCTCACGAAAAATAAAGGAATGATATAGCATGTTGATGTCATTATGAGATTCGGGCAACCCAAAAATTGCATGTCATATCCAAAGATCATAAGATGCCATCGCTTCCAAAATAATTGTTGGTTTATGGATGTGTCCAGATTACATACATTGCCATGCAGTTGGACAATTTTTTCACTTTTAATACATACAATCAATACTTTTCAACATTCTAGGAAAACCATGTTGTTTGCTAAATGCTAACAATCTAGCAATGCCATTATCGTTTAGTGATCTCAAGTATTCATCACCAAATACACTAACAATTATTTTGACAAACCTTTTAAGACTTTCTATAGCAGTGTTTTCTTCAATCCGTACATAATCGTCTATAGAATCAGTAGATGTTCCATAAGCAAGCATTCTCCATGCAACTATTATCTTCTAGAGGAAAGATAAACCAAGAACACTACAAGCACATCTTTTATGCAAAAAAGTATGAATCGTAACTTTCCACCGCAGATTGAATTCGAATAAAAAGAGGTCGATTCATTTGAAATCTCCTCCGAAATAATTGAGAAGAATATACAGGATATTTAGTAAAATAATCGCGATAAAATCTTTCATAACCTTGAACTCTACCACGGTTAATGATACCATGGCTTAGAACAGAATCATGACGTCGTGATGTTTGTTTCTGGCTAGTCAAGTGCTGTTCGTAAACAGCAATTGTTACAAACGAATTGAAATCACCATCAAAGTTATCTTCTTCGAGAGTAATATTGAGCAACTTATTAGGATCGGTCATAAGTGATAATGAAAATAATCAAGATACTGAATAATAGAATTGTAATGAAAAAAATGAAAGATGAAATGAACATATTTATAGATAGAGATTATTTTTTTAAAAAAAAAACCAACTGTTATAAAATGACTGTTAAAATATGACTGTTATAAATTTAAATTTTGAATTAAATTTATAAAATAAAATAGCCATTATAAAATGACCGTTGAAAATTTCAAATTATTATATATTTATTTTTTTAAATAAAATTTTGTTAAAAAAATTAGCCGTTATAATATGGCCGCTAAAATATGACTGTTGAAAATTTTAAATTATTATATATATATATTTTTTTAAAAATTATGACTTCTTAAATTAGGGAGTACGGTTAAAATTATGAATAAAAATGTGACTCTCTTAAATAGCTTTTAGCTATTTTAGAGAGTCAATTTTGTAAATTATAGAAAGTATAATTGGAGATGTTCTTACAGTGTGATTTGGGATTTGGGATTTGGGATTTGGGATTTGGTGGGAGAGGGTTTGGGGTTGGGCATATTTGATTTTTTTTTTCATTTTAGTTTATGTTTTTTTATTGTTATATTTCTCTATGAAAAAATTAATAAAATAAAAGATTTAAATCACAAAAATAAAAACAAAGAAATAGAAAAAAAAATATTTAAAATTTAATTTAATTTTTTCTTTAATAAATTAGGGGGCAGCCGTTCGATTGCCTATGATACTAGAACCAATAGGTCAAAAATGAGTTTGTACTGCAAGTGTTGAAGGATATGCTCTACACAAGTGTGGGTTTACATGGTTATGGCTCAAAAACTCTTTCATTTCTTTATCAATATAGTCCTGGTCGGTCACTTTGTTGGGTTTTAATTTGATTAAAACTTATATCTTTTAAAATATATTAATTTAAATTTTATTTTTATATTTTTACGATCTAACATAAATTTAAAATTATTAGTATAAATATACTAAAATCTTAAAAATATAAGTATATAAGTATAAATTTTCAACACTAAAAATTATATTTCTAAAAATATACTTCTAACTTTAATTTATGCATACTTATATTAGCAAGATGACAGTAGTTGAACATAATTTGTTTGTTAACAACAAACTAGGTAATTTTATTATAAGACTTTTTAATGACGAAACTAATTTTCGTCGCATCGATAACAAGGATGGTGGGAACATAAGATGTTTTCGCCAATTTTTATTTATGTTATTAGTAACGAGAATATGGCATCGTGGAAAATATAATGCAATTTGCGACGAAAAAATATTTTTCTCGCCAAAAGTCTTTCATCTAAAGACAAAATATGGACATTAGCGACGAATATATTGACCTCGCTAAAAACGTAATACAATTTGCAACGAAAAAATATTTTTCTCTCCAAAACACTTTTCCTAGCAAAATTTTGTCGCCAAATACCATTATTCTTGTAGTATGTGCAATCTTAATTGGAACATATAAACACACACACACGGTAGTATGTGCCCCCACCATCACTACCGTTACCTCGCCGCCACGATCATCACCCCGCCGCCACCGCCACCACCACCACCATTTCGTCCCTGCCGTCGCCGTTTCCATTTCCATTTCCATTTCCTTGCCTTTGCCTCGCCGTCGCCCTTAGACTTGTAGCCATTGGCGTCGTCGTCTCCCTTGGACTCGTCGCCGTATCCCTTGGACCCATTGTCGTTGCCATCTCCTCTTCCTCGATGTTGCCTTGCCGCCATTGCCCTATCCTCTTCCTCCCAAATTTGGTGGTTCAATTAGGGAGAGGTATTCGCACGAATAGGAGATGGGTATATTTGTCAAAAAATGATTATAAATTTAAAAAGTAAAATTTAGTGAAATATTTAAGAAAAATAATTAGGACTTAGTAGAATACAAGTCCCCTAAAAGGGACTTTTAATTAATTTTTTCGAGTACTTTTAGAACTTATTTGTTATTTCAAATACAATTGGATAAAATAGTAAAGATTGGTTAGACAAGGGGTCTCACATATTTTCTATATGTATTAATGGATTATGAATAAAATTATGTATACATTGAGAAATCTAACTCAAGTTTAGATAGCGTGGAATGGAATAAAAAACAGAATAAAAATTGTATATATAATTATTTTTGACAGCTAAAGAAAGAGAAAAGATAATTTAGAATTTGGTAGTAATAAAACTGAACGAGTCTAGTATTATTAATACCACAAATGAAGAATTAATAAACTCTTATTCAAAAAAATATTATCGAGTTCCACAACATAAATACGGAAATTACAATACTAAAGAGGCAATTTATTTTTTGATGAACCACTCTTAAATTTTGATTTAATTCACTTTTTTAATTCCTCAAAATTAATAGGGAAATATTATCTCCATATAGTAGTGGTATTATTATTGGTGAGATATAAATACACAGAAGATTAATAAGCACACACTTCTCATGTACTGGTTAATCATAACATTTGTCTTGAACAAATGCTAGTAGAATATGACTTAGTAGGGGAGGACATTTGCAAAGAGTAGGAGAGAGAGAGAGAGAGAGAGAGAGAGAGAGGTATATTTGCTAAAAAAAATATAAATTTTAAAAATATGACTGTGTAGAATATTTAAAAAATAATTAGAATTTAATAAAATACAAGTCTCTTAAAAGAGATTTCTAATTAATTTTTTCTAATACTTTTAAAACTTGTTTATTATTTCGAATAAAATTGAATAAGATAGAAATAATTACTATAATACTAAGGGTCTCACAGTTTTTTTTATATATTAATGGAGTATGAATAGAATTATGTATACAGTAAGAAATTTAGCTTATATTTAGATTATATAGAATAAAAAATAAAATAAAAATTATAAAATTATTTTTAATTATTAAATAAAGAGATAAAATAATTCGGAGTTCGATACTAATAAAACAAAATATGTCTAATATTTTAATACCATAAATGAAAAATTAACAATTTTTCATTCTGAAAAATATTAGTTTCACTTCCACAATAAAAATACGAAACTTACAATACTAAAAGAAATAATTTATTTTTTTGGTGGTCCACTCTTAATTTTTGATTCAATTCTCTTTTTTAATTCCTCAAAATTAACAGGAAAATATTATCTCCGTATAGTAGTGGTATTATTATTGGCGAGATATAAATATACAGAAGATTAATGAGCACACACTTCTCGTGTACGGGTCAATCATAACCTTTGTCATGAACAAATATGAGGGAGGGAGGGAGAAAGAGAGAGATATAAAGGGAAACGAGTAATTATTTGGCCGTCTCAAAGTATTATGTTATAAATTAAAATTTATGTAATATTTTTATTTAATATTGTATATGATAATAAATTTTACAACAAACCTAATAATTATGGAGAAGTAGGAAGAGAGAGAGAGAGAGGGAAAAAATAATGATTAGGTGGTTTTTAGAGTATTATGTGATAATTTTAAACTTATGTGATATTTTTATTTAATATTATGAATTTATGATGATAAATTTTATATTAAAAACATAACAAGTTACTTTTTTTTTTGGGTAGTTAGCAAAACCAAAAATAATTGGTACAATGTGAATTGCAATTATTTATTAAAAAATACTAACTAATGCTCATTAAGCAGTGAATAATAGATATATAATAAATACATATATTTATAAAATGTATTAATATTGTAAAAATAGTAAACCTCGTATCTAAAAGTATATTAAAAGTAGAAAATTTTATCTCTTCTAACCTATTAATCACAGGATTTACGGAGATGTGATTAGCACAACTCTTATTTATATATTAAAAATATTATATTGACACCACTTAAATATGTTTTGTTTGGCAATTGGTTTTAAATTGGACCTTTTGTTTTTTTACTTAAAAAAAAAAAAATATCGTAACTTTTATTACACATATTTATTTTTTTTATAAAATTATATTTTTATAATCTATTCGTTTCAATCTATTAAACAAGATAAATATTGAATATAAAATTATATAAAAATAAATTTTTAAAAATGATAGCAATTCTTTTTTTGATTTAAAGCTCTTTTAGTTTAAAGTAGTTTTAAAACAAATTTTTTATTTTATTGTCTTTTGACTTAAAGTCATATCTATAGTTCACTAAATAAATTTTTTACTTATTTAGCTTAAAATAATTTTAGACAAGAAAATTTAACTTAAAATCAAGTTACTAATCAAAATAGGCGTTTGAAAATGCTATTGTTAGTAACTTTTGATTTTTTACTACTAATTTTAGTTATAACTATAAATTTTTTAAAACACTCATAACTTTTACTATAAATTATAATTATTTTTTTTATATTTCAGTTACAAACTACAATCTACCATTTATAATCTTTATTAAACACTCATAATTTTTACTAAAATTAACAATTTATAAATTACTAATAATAATTTTATCAAACACTACCACCAGTATTTTGAAAATATCTCTCCTCTCCCATAAAAAAAAATTAAAAATAAAAAAAATAAAAAATTATCTGTGTCAGGTGAGAGCCCCCACCAGCAGCATCATCATAATAATGATCTTCACAAGATACATCATTCTGTGAGGTCCCAATAAACCTACTTTCTAGACACACACACACACAAAACACACACACACACACACACGCACACGCACACGCACAGAGACAGCGCCAGTATTTATCATGCTCCGTCACTATTTTAGATCGGCTTGGCTCTGGGGGGCCACAGCTGTACGGCACGTGTTTGGTTGGTGCTTCTTTATGATAAAAAATTAAATTACCAATTATTGGTTTTAACATCAGTCAGCTAGCCCCAATGTGTTTCGAGATTTGAAATGCCTAGAATATTTTTATTTTGGGTAAATTATTGATCTCTTCTGATATTTTTAATAAAAATAAATTTTTTTATATAATTTTAAAAATTATATTAAAATTTTTTTTAAATTTAATTTTAACATTAAAAAATTTTTAATCGTTACAATTTTAATTCAATTTAACAGAAACCACTATCT
>JAOTRH010012460.1:0-56426 GCA_034768845.1 Heliamphora exappendiculata
TCATAAAATAAAAAACTAATTTTATTAAAATAAAATTAAATACTAAAAATATGATTTTCAGTATACCAACCATAACATATACCTAATGAGGAGACAATGTGTAGAAGGTTTAAGAAAGGACTAAGTTTTTTTATTAGAATAAGGATGACGATTCTCGAGATGAACAACTACGAAAGACAGGTGAACGTAGCGCAAGATAAATTGCAATGCAGGCCCTAAGGACCGGTAACTCTTTGGTTAAACAATTCAAGGGTTTGGGTGCTAAGGAGTTTGTGGGAACAGTTAAATCCCGCTGATGCTAAAAAAATTGGTTGAGGGGTGGAGTGCGCTTTTTAGATAGACCAAGTTGTTCACGTGGTAGGTTCTTAAGTATTTATTTATATTCGTTTGACGTCTAGACTGTGTAACTCTTATGGAGTTGGTATTTGGTTTTCGTTGTGGTATCGGTGTGAGTCGCTAGGAAGTTACTTTTGAAGACCTTTTGTGATGTGACCCATTAGAGCAAGCTTGTTTAGATTAATGCATAAATGTTGCATGTGCAGAGAAGGAATTTTTCTCATGGGAATGCGTGGACTCTATGTATGAGAAGTTGAAGGGTGATATAGTTCTATTATTTCAGGTGGAGTTGCGAAGCAACTTAGTTTGAGTACGCGTGAGGAATAAGTATTTGGATGGGAATAGTGGAAGCGTAAGTGAAACTATACGAATTAATGGGTATGGTTTTTGTAATTGGCCTTGAGTGAATCGAGTGTCTTGGTAAAATGCGGGTAAGATGAAATAGTTAAAGTGCGAAAGTGATTCTTGTTGTCCTAACAAGGCTTCATTGACCGTTTTGATGATAATAAACCTAAGTATCTAATTGTGAAAATTGAGTATGTTTATAGGAAAGAATTGATTAGAGCAATCAAAGATACAAAATGGAAGCCATGACGCATTTTTTAAATCAAATTCTTTGGCGACAAGCTTTTGGAACAAAGCAAGAGTTGAAATATTGAAGGATTGACGATAAAAGTTTTAAAATTCACTTTTAGGACTTATGTAAATTCACATGTCTTATGGTTATATTTCTTTGAAGCTCATAGGATTCCTAAAATATCTTAAAAATACTTTTCCAAAACATAAAGTGATCAAAATCATTTGGAAAATCAATATTTTGGTGTTCCTGCG
Organism: Heliamphora exappendiculata; assembly: GCA_034768845.1. Taxonomy (NCBI): domain Eukaryota; kingdom Viridiplantae; phylum Streptophyta; class Magnoliopsida; order Ericales; family Sarraceniaceae; genus Heliamphora; species Heliamphora exappendiculata. Next base: position 1,168 of record JAOTRH010012460.1, read on the forward strand.
CTCCAGTCGACTAATGAACTTAATCCAGTCGACTGAAAATGGTCTGCCAAACAAAGTTTTGTGATTCAACACAGTCCAGTCGATTGAGCTTCAGCTCCAGTCGACTGATTGTCGGTCCAGTCGACCAAATCAGTATATCTAGTCAACTGAATAGGCTTATAAATAGAGCCCTTGTGCTCTTGTTTTATTTATTCAAACCTCTCAAACAATTCTCTCCTATACACTCCCATTTGTGCTTAAATTCTTGAGTTTTTCATTCATATTTTTGAGAGAAAAGATTTTAGATTTCTCTTTGAGTTTCATTGTTATATTCCATTGAGAAGTGAGTTAGAACTTTCATTGTTTGTACTCATCTACTCATTGTAGGAGCGAATCCTTTGTACACATTCTTCTTGTTGTTCTATTGTGTTTGGGAAAGGTGTTTCTCAAAAGAGGCTAATCCACCTACAAGGATTAGATTGCTTGAGAAGGGTACATTCTCAAGAGAGGCTACTCCGCCTAGACTGAGGAGAGAGACTACTCCGCGTATTGAAAGAGTAATAGTGAGAAATCCTCATAGCGATTGGCTGGAGGCAAGGACGTAGGCCGTTGCGCCAAACCTTGTAAAAATCGTGGTGTTGTTCTTCTAACTTACTCATGTTTTTATTATATTGTTACTTATTTTTGCATTTGCACTTGAATCATTTAATATTTAAATCATTAATTGTATCTTTAAATTTTAAAGCTAAAAAGTTTTGAATTCACTTTGCAAGAAACACTGTCAGAATATTATCGTACTTTAATTTTCTATCAAGAAGCTATAATTAAAAATATTCTTGCAAATTAAAATTGAGAGCTTTTAAAAGAAAAGTGTTGAATATATTGTAAATTAAAATATACACATGCACTTAAATCTTCGAACAAAATTTTTTTGTTTATAAGATTAATTAAATATACTTGTGTTTTAATCTTCATACAAGTTGCTGTATTTGAATATATACTTGTGAATTAAAAAGTTATATTCTTGTATTTGAATATTTAAACTAAGATTTTTTAAATATCCAATTCACCCCCCTCTTGGGATTACACTCATACTATCAGTTCTTAGTTCGGTTGTGTGGCAGAGAATGTGTGAATGGATAGATTAAAGATGGTAAAAGATTTTGGAATCAAGGGTTAGTAGTGTTCGGTTAAAGAATTATTAGGTGAGTTGTGTGGTAGAGAATGTGTGAATGGATAGAGTGATGATGGTAAAAGATTTTAGAATCAAGGGTTAGTACTGTTCGATTAAAGAATTATTAGGTGAGTGGTACGTATGTGAATGAAAGATGTAAATGTATATTGTGTTATAACGAGGGTTATGATTGGCTTCGTATGGGTAACCATATACCTGTGGAGCATTTAGTCTACGTAGTATGTTTAACCCTAGTGACACATTAGGTTTAAGTGGCGGTATTAGTTATGATGGTCATAAGGCTTGAGTTGAAGAAACAATTATAGGAGTTATTAGAAAAAGAATTCATCTAACCCAGTGTCTTACTATGGGGAGCACCTGTACTGTTCGTGAAAAAGAAGGATGGAACACTATGGATGTGTATCGACTATTGACAATTGAATAGGGTGATTGTTAAGAACAAGTATCCTTTGCCTAGGATAGACGACATGTTCGACCAGATGCAAAGAGCCAGAGTGTTCTTAAAGTCAGACTTGAGGGTAGGATACCATCAATTGAAAGCGCGGGAGTTAGATGTACCCAAGATTGCCTTTAGGACTCGTTACGAGTGTTATGAATTTGTTGTGATTCCTTCCGGGATTAACAAATGTGCCTGCTGAGCTTATGGGCCTGATGGATCGGGTGTTTAGGAGCTTTCTAAACTAATTCGTGATTATGTTCATAAATGACATTTTAATGTACTCTTAGAATGAGGAGGAACATAGGAAACACTTGAAGCTTTCTTTGTAGATCTTGAAGAAGCATTAGTTTAGGAAAAAATCTAAAAGTGTGAGTTTTGGTTGGATCGAGTGGTGCAGCTGGGTATGCTATATCTGGACTGGGAATACAAGTGGACCCAATGAATGTGGAAGTGGTAGTCAATTGGAAAACGCCAACTAGCGTGACATAGAAACGAAGCTTCTTGGTTAGTTGGTTATTACCTACATTTTATTCGGGACTTTTTCCTGATTGCGAAACCCTTATGTAACAACTCAACTCAACTCAAACTCTAGTATTAGCGACAGATAGACAATGAGAATCTAGATCGCTACATGAATGGAAGGAACCCTAATTAACCCGAAACCCTAAATTTAACTCGAAAATCCTAAAAAGACTGAATACTCAGAGGTAAAACTCTAATACTTAGAAAAGTCTCGGGACAACTTAAATTAAGTGAATAACATAAAATATAAAATAAAAAATAAAAAATTCTCATAATTAAGGATAAAATAACTATTTTACCCTTAGTATAGCAAAAACTCATAAAAATTTAAAATTTGACATATGAACACCCAAAATTAGATATTTATATATAATTAATTAATAAAAGGAAAAATAACAACAAAAATAACCAAATTTTTCTTGCATGGCCGTCCACCTAGGGATATGTGTCCAAAAAGTTACTTTTTGCCTTTTTAAACTTAAAAATAAGAAAAATGTGTATAAATTAAGCATTATTTTAACCTAATACTTTTTATACAAATAATATACATAATAATATAAAGATATAGGCCAACAAAAGCAAACAAATAATTATTTAAAATGTCTACACAATAAATAAGTTAAAAAGCCAATTCTAGTCAAACTAGCTTAATTTAGCTTAAAAACCTATACTTATTTAATTAATTACTATCAAAATTATGATAAATCATGGAAAGAATAAATTAATTATAAATACATTAATATAATAGGTTTTAGTAGGTTTAGATACCAAAAAATACAAAAAATTTATATTTTATACATTTTCTTTCACAAAATGGTGCCAAAATACACTTTAAAACCCTAATTAAATGCAAAAACATCTTTTGGTCCTCTCAAATAGATCCCAACTGAAACCCCATATGCAAAATTTGATATATATCTCTCTCAAATAACTCTCACCACCCCATGCAACCAATAGGGACTAAGAAAAATTCAAAATTTAAAATTTATGTAATAATTAATCTTCCATTACAATTTTTGTACAAAAAAACACACATGTCCCCATATTCTCCTTCATATTTTCGGCTGAGAGGGTAAGAGAGAGAGACCACCAAAAATTTCTAAGTATTTTCAAAGAAGGAGAGAAGAAGAGAGAATGAAGAAATAAAGAGGAAAGGATCAAGGAGGAGGCATTAGAGTTAAGTCCTATTCTCCTACAACCATTTGAGCATCCAACAAGGTAAGAAAATCTCCTAAAATCTTCTAATGTCCTCCCACAAAATAGCCTTCAGTCCATCTTTATAATAAACCCTAAAAATAAGAAACAAAGAATAACTCAAAAAGGCGTTGTAGGGGTAATTTATGGAATGTTTATACATGATCAAGTTTTGCATATATTTGCATGTGTATACTTTTGAGTTTTATAGTTTAAACGTATTTTGGAGTTTTAATTTATATGAGTTTATGACATGCATGCAAAAAAAAACACAAAAAATGGACACCGCGTGAGCTAAGCTATTAAAATCCTAAGTAACCTGATTTTCTAGACTTGCCTACTTTATGCCACGAGCCTTAAAACACCATAACTAATTGTAGAAAACTTACCTTAAAGTGATTTTTATGACCAGACCTAGATTTTTGAGTTATCTTTCATAAAAAAATTAGTTTGAAGTAATTTCGTTGGGTGGAACTCTAGATATGTCATTTTTTTCAAAGAGTGTCAGATCTTGACCATTCTGAATTGAAGACCTAAAAACCCTAAGTTAGGGTGAGAACCGAGCTTGGGTCAAAACATAAAACTTGTAGAGAACATATTTATCTTATTTTCCACCAAAAAAAGCCAAATATATGAAGTCTTGGTAGGTCAAAATATCTCCCAAAGTCACTATTGAGATTCAGTGGCTGACAGAGCCCTCTGTTACACATTTTTGTGAGACCAAAAACCTACGTTTTTAGAAGCCAAATCTAAAAGTGGTAAATATGAAAAATGTAGATAACATATTAAACTAAATACTGAGAAAAATGAGCACAAAATACCCTCAGATGATACCGCAAATGTCTTGAGTATTCTTTGTTAGAAATCTATTTTGCAGACCCTTTTTATACTAACTGAACCTTTTTTATAAATTAGCCAAAATTTCAAATGTTTTCCAAACAACTTGCTTTAGCACAAAATATGAAACTTGTAGAGAACACCTTACACTAAAACATTCCCAAAAATCAGAGCCATAGGCCTTGAATTGGTACCCCAAAACTGTGGCCAACAGATGCCAAAATTCTGCACTTTTCTCTGTAAAGTGCTGAATGGTTTTCCCTTAATTAAATCAAATGACACTTTTACCCTGGGATTTAACCTTAGTGCTAAACATGAAAGATGTAGGTAATAGTTTTATCTAATTGGTGTTCAAATTTCAAAAATTAAATCAATGTCTAAGCACTTCAAAACACTATCGCAATTTAAAAACTAGTAATTGAACATTTACATAAAATTTGCTAAGCGTATCAATGGTGTGTTGTTTCGTGAAACTTGAGTATATAGATTTTATATGAACTTTATAAGTAATTGGTATACAAAAATGATAAATTTAATGAAGTGAACTCATGCCGATAGTTCGATTTTATGTCGCATAAATTATGGTTATGGTTCGCATGCTTGTACTTGATGCTTTAACAAGTTGTACCCTGTGCCACATCATGTTTAAATGCCATGCTATACTTAATTTCACATGAGATTCATATTGCATATCATAAATATTCCTACATATCATCTTGGGTTATCGTATCCCCTTTCGTACCATTCATTGTGGGTTGGGTGACACGAAAATCAGGTTTTCAGTGGTTGTGGATTTAGGGCGTCCCTGGTTGCCATACTTGAAATTAAATTGGGATATTATTTATTAGAAAAAAGGGGATTAGGCACCATGGGTTCGCCACTAGCTTGATTTAGACTTTTGGTTGATGCCTAACGAACATCCTAGTCCTTAATGTGGGATCAGTTGGCCTGGAATGAGGATGGGTAAAAATTGGATAAAGGCCTGCCACTACACCGTTGCCATTACATAAAACGGCTAAGGCATGTAGCCATAGCGAGGGTTTTCCTTTTGCAACGAGGCAAAATTTGTGATCAATGTGCCATCAAGTCTACTCCGTAATTCTTGGCGTGGAATTCATGATATTGTTTTGAATGTATGTTGGGTTGGGCTACTGCATTGCATTCATCTGCATCACGCACTCGCACCACTGTTCTTATATGTGCTTATCCTATTGAAAATGATAAATTTTCTATCTCTTTGCCCTTAAATTTGTATTGGGTATTATACGATATGTATTGTAAGATATTTTGTTGTGAGTTTATTAGATAGTTTAGGAAATTTTCTTATGGGCTTCGGCTCATGGCATTCGTGCCACATGTGAAGAAGAAGAACAATTTGAGGAAGGCGAATTCGTTGAAGAAGAAGCTTTTGGGGAAGAGGGATAGTTGCATGAGCCAGCTGATCCCAATGGTGTCGCTTGAAGACGTAGGATAATTACTTTTTGATCTTTTTTGTTCAGTTTTTCACGGACATAATATAACTTTTGTTATGTTTTCTAGATGACTGTAATCATTAACTACTTTGAACAAGCTCTGAATCGTTAATGATGTAGTAATTATTTTATGTAATATGAATGCTCAGCTATAATATTTTCCTTATTTATAGTTACGTATGTCCCGATATGCCTAGAGGACGGGGCGTCACAGTTGATATCTGAGCTTAGGTTTAGTGAACCTTTAGGCTTTAAGAAATAGGAGATTGCGAGTTCTATAGCGTAGAAACTCTGTAGAATGTCTGTATTAATAATTTATCACCTATAAAATTTAACAACTTAAAATCTTTACCTTAGGGTTTTCATTATCTTCTCTTCTTAGGATGGCATCTGACGCAGAACCAGCAGGGGAACCATGGGCAGCACCGGAACCTGAAGACTCAGATCCCGAGGAAGACCCGAAAGAGGACCCAGAGGAGATACCCGTGGAGGAACAAGAACCTATCGACGCCGTCCCTTTAGCGTGGGTTTTACCAAAAGAATGGCAAGCCAACCCAGGAGATGAAGGTGATGGTATGGAGGCAGATGAAGAACTGAACGAGGAAGATTTCGATGCCGATGACAAGGAGGATGAGGATGACGAAGAAGAAGGAGAAGTAGCGGTTGACTTCCCATACGATCGGTTTGAGGCACCTCCGCCCGAGTTCGAGGAAGACGAGGATATGGATACAACCATCTACTATAGCCGCCCGGAGTGCCAATGCTTTTATGTGAGGGATCGCGTGTATGCCAGATTCGGTCTGGAGCACATGTGTATGTGGAGGAAAGCAGAATCTTTTTCGTGATACATGGGACCCTTATGCGTGATCGAGACGTGCAGTCGAAAGCTCTACCGCTTAGACTTTCCTCTCGGATTTAAGGCACGACTGGGGGACATGTTGACAATAGGATGGATGCAGTATCAGAGGCCAATAGATGAGAAAGAAATTATCGATCCGCGTGACCCAACCATCAGTTTTGATGACCCAGAGACATACCGAGAGACTCCGACTGCCATAACCAATAGAGTACAGATGGGGCCGACTAACGTCTGGCACGTTGAGGTGCAGTGGCGCTGCTACAACATCACCGAGGCGACTTGGGATCGCGAAGCAATTGTCTGCCACTTTTATCCACAATTGTTCGTTTAGATATTAGCACGATAGCTTTGTACTTTTGTCTTTAACTTGTTGATGTGTGTACTGTGTGAACCTTGACAAACTTGTACTGACTATGAGTTGAAATGAATTGCAAACTTTTGATGGCAAAATCTTTATTAGTAGTCCTACAAACCTCAACCTAACCTTACAAAATCTCAAATACAACAAGTAATTAAGAACTAGAATAACTCCCAGAATCATAACACTATTTTTTTTATTCTATAATGGCGGGTTGAAGACCTAATCACCAACAAGCAAATAAATCCACCGACGATGAAGTACCGGGACTAGCTCAAGTGTTATGAGAATTGGCCGCCAGCATTAACCACCCACATGTATGCGATCGAGCTTGGTTTCTGTCAGAATTAGGAAGGTAGCGAGCCCCGACATTTCAAGGGGGAGTAGAACTGAGAAAGGCAGAGGAATGACTTAGAGTAGTCAAGAAACTATTCAACTCAATGGGAGTCCAGGATGAGACTGACCGAGTGGTCTTAGCTACCCATCTGCTGGAAGGAGAAGCCGATTATTGGTGGACTCTGGTCACCAACACTCAAGAAGTAACGACTCTAACGTGGGATCAGTTTGAAAGTCTATTTTTGGAGAAATATTCCCAGCCGCTTTTCATCAAGGGCAGATCTGAGAATTTTTGGAGCTCAAGAAAGGGACAATGACAGTGACGCAGTATGTAAACCGTTTCAAGGAGTTAAGCCATTTTTCCGCGACCATCGTACTGGATGAAGAATCTAAGGTGCGAAAGATTGAATGGGGCTTGGAGCCATTTATCCGAGCAAGGGTGATCTGCTTACAGCTTCCTACCTATACCTAGGTAGTACGCGAAGCCTTGTTGGCCGAGACAGACCAAGCAAACTCTGGGAAGACATAGAACCAGAAGAAAGGAAGTACTAGCTCCGAAGGACCGATGAGGAGCAACCAGACATATATCCCTAAGAAGCCGTGCCACCGAGAGTACCAATAAGGACGACCAAGAGACCCTCATGCGATATCCACAGTATGCTTTGAATGTCGCAAACCAGGACATAAAAAGTATGAGTGCCCGCAGCTCACAAAAAGGAATCTGAGCAATCAACCTCAATAGTGGAGGTAACCTCAGACCCAATAGCCTAGATTGCCACAACAAGTCCAAGTCACCAGGCCAACTATTCAGCTGTAAAATGGAAGACGAAGACCACCGCTCAATAAGAATCAGATACCACAAGGAGGCATGGGAAACGGAATGAAGATCTAAATTCCCAGGAATAATAATGGAAACCGACCGATGGGAGGACGCGTCTTTGCACTACAGGAAGAAGAAATGGAGAACAACCAAGTCATACAAGGTATGTTCGTCTTATTCAATTCCTTAGCAAAAGTACTGTTTGATTCTGGAGCATCCCATTCTTTTATATCTATAGACTGTATGAGGTCCTTACTCTTAGAACCCAAGGTAATAGAACAAACCCTAAGTATCATCACACCCTTGGGAAATCAAACCCGAGTAGACTCTATTTGTGGAGCCTGCACGTTATGAATAACCAATACCCTTATGAATTATGACTTACGAATCATGGAGTTCAATGGCTACGTTGTGATCCTTAGAATGGATTGGCTATCGGGACACCGTGCTATTATCGACTGTCGACAAAAGAAGATATGGGCACAAGCGAAAGACGGTACTACTGTGCAAATTCAAGGAGAATAACGTGAAACCCTAACCTCGATTAGTACGAAAGACTGCAAATCGAATAACTCAGTAGGGAGATTGACATGTCTACTTGCTAGTATGAACATCTCATCAACCCCCGAGTTACCCCGAGTGGTGTGTGAATACAAAGATGTATTCTCAGAAGAAGTACCTGGACTACCCCCGCGTCGTGAGATCGAGTTCACAATAGAACTTCAGCCTGGAACCGCACCGATTTCTGTCGTAGCCCATCATATGGCACCCACTGAACTGAAAGAATTAAAGAACCAGCTCCAGGAACTACTCAGTAAAGGTTTCATTCGCCCTAGTACGTCGCCATGGGGAGCGCCAGCGCTGTTCGCCAAGAAAAAGGATGGAACCTTGCGACTCTGCATCGACTACCGTCTGCTGAACAAAGTAACAATCAAGAATCGATACCCCTTGCCTCGTATCAATGATCTCTTCGACTAGTTGCGATGATCGATTTGTTTCTCAAAGATCAACCTTCGCTCCAGATATCACCAGCTTTGAGTCAAGGAGAAGGATATACCGAAGACACCCTTCAGAACCTAATATGGACATTATGAATTCGTAGTCATGCCCTTTGGTTTAACCAATGCCCCAGGAGTTTTCATGAGTTTGATGAATAAACTCTTTCAACCCTACCTCGACCAATTTGTAGTGGTCGTCATAGATGACATCCTTGTATACTCCCAATTTGAGGAAGAACATGAATAGCATCTGAGAATTATCTTGCAGAAGTTAAGGGATTCGCAGCTCTTTGCTAAGGCGAGCAAGTGTGAATTTTGGTTACATGAAGTAAAATTTTTGAGACATGTAGTGTCTAAGGAGGGAATAACTGTGGACCTCGCCAAGGTAGAAGCTGTTTTGGAATGGAAGCCACCTCGAAATATTTTTGAAATTCGTAGTTTCCTTGGACTAGTAGGATATTATCAAAGATTCATCAAAGATTTCTCAAAATTGGTGCGCCCAATGACCAGGTTAACATAGAAAGGAGTGAAGTTTGAGTGGAGTGATAAGTGTGAAGCGACTTTTCAAGAGCTCAAGAAAAGATTGACTAGTGCTCCGATCCTGATCATACCCGAAGGAGAGGTTGGGAATATGGTGTATTGTGATGCATCAAAGGACGGTCTGGGATGTGCATTAATGCAGAATGGTAAGGTGGTAGTTTACGGGTCAAGACAATTGAAACCATATGAGCAGAATTACCTTACCCACGACCTGGAACTTGCAGCAGTGGTGTTCGCTAAAGTTATGGAGGCATTATCTCTATAGAGAACGGTTCGAGCTTTTTACCGATCACAAAAGTTCAAAATACCTATTCACCCAAAAGGATCTTAATATGAGACAACGCTGTTGGATGGAGTATTTAGAGGACTACCAGTTTACATTAGCCTATCCCTCAGGCAAAGCTAACGTGGTAGCCGATGCCCTTAGCCGAGAAATGAGGAGCGTAATGGTTTGTGTGGCCTCAAGGGAATGGAACATGATGGGAACGCTCAACGAATTCCAACTCTAACTAATAGAATAGGAGAATGAAAACTATTTTTGTCTAACAGTGGCGACAACGAATCTTTGTCAGCAGGTCGTGGAAGCTCAGAAATACCACTAGGAATTCGAATTTATTCGAAGGCATCTGATTGTGAAGGAATCAAAACCAGGATGGTTAGTCAACAAGCATGGACAATTGGCATACCAAGGATGACTTTTCATACCAAATGTTGAGAATCTAAGAAGAGATATCTTAAAAGAACACCACTAGTCACTTTTTGCTATCCACCCCGGAGAAACAAAGATGTATCACGATCTGAAGAGGGACTATTGGTGGAATGGCATGAAGAAGGATATAGTAAGTTTTGTGGCCAAATGCCTTACCTATCAGCAAGTGAAGGCCGAGCATCAAAGACCAGGAGGAACCCTCCAACCCTCAGAGATACCTCAGTGGAAGTGGGACCACATTACCATGGACTTTGTCTCTGGACTACCGAGGTCACCTGCGGAACATGACTCTATCTGGGTAATTGTAGACCGCCTCACCAAATCAACACATTTCCTACCAATTCGAACTTTCGAGAAGCTAGAGACCCTAAGCCAGAAGTACATTCGAGAAATCGTACGTCTTTGTGGAATTCCACTGTCCATCGTGTCAGATCGAGATCCACGTTTTACCTCACAATTCTTATAAAGTTTGCAAGCCGCCTTGGGAACGGAGCTTTGCTTTAGCACCGCCTTTCACCCGCAGACTGATGGGAAATCTGAACGTACAATTTAAACACTGGAAGACATGCTTCGAGCCTGCGTTATGGACTTCAAGGGACATTGGGAGAAGCACTTACCGTTAGTAGAATTTGCTTACAATAACAGCTATCCATCCAGCATTGGCATGCCGCCATATGAAGCCCTCTACGTAAGACTGTGTCGTTCATCGATTTGTTGGACTAAAGCAGGAAAAAATGCACTTCTTAGACTAGACCTAGTATAAGAGACTACCGAGAAGATCCGACTCATTCAGCAACGAATAGCCACCGCACATATCCAACAAAAGAGCTATGCAGATCAACGACGAAGGCCGCTACGATTTGAAGTAGGAGATCATGTATTCCTGAAGATTCAACCACGAAGAGGGGTGATACGCTTCGGCCAAAAGGGGAAGCTAATTCCAAGATATATTGGACCGTTCGAGGTACTAGATAAGGTTGAAAAAGTGGCATATCGTTTGGCTTAACCACCTCAACTCGCCAACATTCATAATGTTTTCCATGTGTCGATGCCGAGGAAGTATGAACCTGACCCTGCCCACACTCTGGATTGAAAGGAACTCTATATTGATGAATATATCACGTTTAAAGAATAACCGGTAAGGATTATCGATCAATGAGACAAGATTCTTCGAGGTAAGACCATTCCACTTGTTCGAGTTCTTTAAAAGCACAACGGGATTGAATAATTGACATGGGAGTGGGAAGGAGTTGTGAGCACAAATCATCCTCAATTGTTCGCAGATTGAGGTAGATATGAAATTTTGAGAACGAAATTTGTTTTAGGGGGGTAGATTGTAACAACTCAACTCAAACCCTAGTATTAGCGACAGGTAGACAATAAAAACCTAGGTCGCTATATGAATGGAAGGAACCCTAATTAACTCGAAACCCTAAATTTAACCCGAAAATCTTAAAAAGACCGAATACTCAGAGGCAAAGCCCTAATACTTAGAAAAGTCTCGGGACAACTTAAATTAAGTGAAAACATAAAATATAAAATTAAAAATAAAAAATTCTCATAATTAAGGATAAAATGACCATTTTGCCCATAATAACAGCAAAAAGTCCTAAAAATTCAAAATTTAACACATGGACACCTAAAATTAGATATTTAAATATAATTAATTAATAAAATACAAAATAACAACAAAAATGACCAAATTTCCATTGCATGGCCGACCACCTAGGAATATGTGCTCAAAAAGCTACTTTTTACCTTTTTAAACTTAAAAATGAGAAAAATGAGTATAAATTAAGCATTATTTTGATATAATACTTTTTATATAAATAATATACATAATAATATAATGATATAGGTCAAAAAAAGCAAACAAATAATTATTTGAAATCTCTACACAATAAATAAGTCAAAAAGCCAATTTTAGTCAAATTAGATTAATTTAGCTTAAAAGCCTACACTTATTTAATTAATTACTATCAAAATTATGATAAATCATGAAAAGACTAAATCAATTATAAATACATTAATATAATAGGTTTTAGTAGATTTAGATACCAAAAAGATATATAAAATTTATATTTTATACATTTTCTTTCACAAAATGGTGCCAAAATACACTTTAAAACTCTAATTAAATGCAAAAATAACTTTTGGTCTTCCCAAACAGACCCCAACTAAAACCTCATCTGCAAAATCTGATATATATCTCTCTCAAATAACTCCCAGCACCCCATGCAACCAATAGGGACCAAGAAAAATTCAAATTTTAAATTTTATATAATAATTAATCCTCTATTACAATTTTTGTACAAAAAACACACAAGTCCTCCTATTCTCCTTCATATTTTCAGCTGAGAGGGTAAGAGCGAGAGACAACCAAAATTTTTAAGTGTTTTCAAAGAAGGAGAGAAGAAGAGAGAAAGAAGAAAGGAGGTGGAAAGGATCAAGGAGGAGGCATTAGAGCTAAGTCCTATTCTCTTACAACCATTTGAGCATCCAACAAGGTAAGAAAATCTCCTAAAACTTTCTGATATCCTCCCACAAAATAGCCTTCAATCCATCTCTATAATGAACCCTAAAAATAAGAAACAAGGAATAACTCAAAAAGGCGTTGCAGTGGTAGTTTATGGAATATTTATGTATGATCAAGCTGTGCATGTGTATATTTTTGAGTTTTATGGCTTAAACATGTTCTGGAGTTTTCATATATATGAGTTTATGACATGCATGCAAAAAAAACACATAAAAAATGGACACCGCGTGAGCTAAGCTATTAAAACCCTAAGTAACCTCATTTTCTAGGCTTGCCTACTTTCTGCCACAAGCCTTAAAACACCATAACTAATTGTAGAAAACTTATCTTAAAGTGATTTTTATGACTAGACCTAGATTTTTGAGTTATTTTTCATACAAAAATTGGTTTAAAGTGATTTCATTGGGTAGAACTTCAGATATGTCATTTTTTTTCAAAGAGTGTTAGATCTTGACCACTCTTTTTGTCAAACCTAAAAACCTTAAGTTATATTGAGAACCAAGCTTGAGTCAAAATATACAACTTGTAGAGGACATATTTATCTTACTATCCACAAAACATGATCCGAAAATATGAAATTTTAATAGGTCAAAACACTTTCCAAAATCATTGTTGAGATTCAGTGAGTGATAGAGCCCTCTATCACACATTTTTGTGAGATGCAAAAACTTACGTTTTTAGAAGCCAAATACAAAAGTGGTAAACATAAAAAATGTAGATAACATATTAAATTAAAGTCTGAGAAAATATCAGTCCCAAATTCCCTGGGATGATACCCCAAAGATTTTGAGCATTCTCTATTAAAAACTCATTCTGCAGACCATTTTTAGACTTGCTGAACCCTTTTTTATAAATTAGCCATGCAAAATCTCAAAAGTTTTCGAAACAACTTTCCCTAGCACAAAACATGAAACTTGTAGGGAACACCTTAAACTAAAATCTCCCTAAAAATCAGAGACATAGACCTTGAATTGGTGCCTCAAAACCGTGGCCAACAGAGGCTTAAATTATGTACTTTTCTCTGTAAGGTGTTGAATGATTTACCCTTAATTAAATCAAATGACCTTTTTGCCTTAGGATTTAACCTTAGTGCTAAACATGAAAGATGTAGGAAATATTTTTATCTGATTGGTGTTTAAATTTTAGAAATTAAATCAATGACTAAGCACTTCAAAACACTATCGCAATTAAAAAACTAGTAATTGAACATTTACATAAAATTTGCTAAGTGTACGAATGGTGTGTTATTTCGTGAAACTTGAGTATATAGACTTTATATAAACTTTGTAAGTAATTAGTATACAAAAATGATAAATTTGATGAAGTGAACTCATGCTGATAGTGCGATTTTATGTCGCATAAATTATGGTTATGCTTTCCATGCTTGTACTTGATGTTTTAACAAGTTGTACCATGTGCCACACCATGTTTAAATGCCATGCTATACTTAATTGCACACGAGAAGCATATTGCACATCATGAGCATTCCTACATATCATTCCGGGTTATCAGAGTCCTTTTTGTACCATTCATTATGCGTTAGGTGACATGGAAATTATGCTTTCAGTGGTTGTGGATCTAGGGCGTCCCTGGTTGCCATACTTGAAATTAAATTGGGAGATTATTTATTATAAAAAGGGGAATTAGGCACCATGGGTTTGTCACTAGCTTGATTTAGACTTTGGGTTGACGCCTAATGAGCATCTTTGTCCTTAATGTGGAATCGATTGTCCTTGAATAAGGATGGGTAAAAATTAGATAAAGGCCCGCCCCCACGTCGTTGCCATTGCGTAAAACGGCTAAGGCATGTAGCTATAGCGAGGGTTTACCTTTCGCAACGAGGCGATGATAGGTTAGGTGATCAATGTGCCATCAAGTCTACTTTGTAATTTCAGGTGTGGAATTCGTGATATTATTTCGAATGTATGTCAGGTTGGCTTACTATATTGCATTCATCTGCATCGCGCACTCGCACCACTGTTCTTATATGTGCTTGTCCTGTTGAAAATGATAAATTTTCTATCTCTTTGCCCTAAAATTTGTATTGGGTATTATACGATATGTATTATAGGATATTTTGTTGTGAGTTTGTTTGATGGTTTAGGAAATTTGCTTCTGCGCTCTAGCTCATGGCATTCGTGCCACACGTGAAGAAGAAGAACAATTTGAAGAAGGCAGATTCGTTGAAGAAGAAGCTTTTGGGAAAGAAGGAGAGTGGCAGGAGCCAGCAGATCCCAACGGTGCCACTTAAAGACGTAGGATAATTACTTTTTGATCTTTTTTGTTTAGTTTTCCACGATCATAATGTAACTTTTGTTAAGTTTTTTGGATGACTGTAATCATTAAGTACTTTGAACATGTTTTGAACCGTTAATGATGTAGTAATTATTATATGTAATATGAATGCTCGGCTAGAATATTTTTCTTATTTATAATTACGTATGTCCTGACGTGCCCGAAGGATGGGGCATCACACCTTGACTCGGTTGACTCAGAAAAATGTCAAGTTTAAATGGTCCGACGGTTGCGAACAAAGTTTTCAAGAGTTGAAGTCCAAACTGGTGTCAGTACCTATGCTTACCCTGTCATCTACTAATGAGGGCTTTGTTATTTATAGTGACGCGTCACACCGAGGTTTGGGTTGCGTTTTGATGCAACACGAGAAGGTTCGCCTATGCGTCCAAACAATTAAAACCTCATAAGAAGAATTACTCTACCCACGATCTAGAGTTAGCTGCAATCGTCTTCACGCTCAAGATATGGAGACAATATTTGTACGGCGTCCCTTGTGAGATCTTTACGGATCATCAAAATTTGAAGTATATTTTCACCCAAAAAGAGCTAAACTTGAGGTAAAGGAGATGGATGGAGTTAATTAAAGATTATGACTGCATGATTCACTATCATCCAGGGAAGACTAATGTCGTGGCGGGTGCCCTTAAGTCAAAAATTATTTAAAAAAATAGCGCATCTACGAGCGGTACGAGCTGATGCTTTTTTTGAAATGCGAATGCTTAGAACCCATCTTGCCATAGGAAGGAATGCATGCCTATTAGCAACTCTGGGTGTAAGACTAATCTTATTAGATCAAATTCGAGCAACTCAATTGGCGGATAATCAAGTGGACAAGATAAGGGTGGAAACACCAGCTAAAGGGAAGACAGAATTTAAAGTTTGAGATGACATATTCTGGTTTAGTAAGAGATTGTAAGTGCCCAATAATGGGGAGTTGATGAGGCAAATCTTAGACGAAGCACATATCTCAACATACACCATGTACCTGGGAAGTATGAAGTTGTATAGAGACTTAAAGGAATTATATTAGTAGAGTGGGATGAAGAAGGACGTAGAGAATTTTGTGACAAGATGTTTAATATGCCGGCAAGTTAAGATTGAACACCAAAAGCCGATAGGATTATTACAACCGTTACCTGTACTCGAGTGGAAGTGGGAACATATTACCATAGATTTCGTAACCAGGCTCCCTCGAACACCTAAGGGGAATGATGCTATTTGGGTAATTGTGGATAGGTTGACGAAGTCAGCTCATTACCTACCAATAAGGATGACATTTTCTATGGATCGATTTGCACGACTTTATATTGATGAGATCGTTAGGCTACAAGGAGTATCCATTTCTATAGTATCAGATAGAGACCCACATTTTACGTCCACGTTTTGGTTAAGCTTACAAGAAGCATTGGGGACTACTCTAAAGATTGGTATGAATTTCCATCTACAGACTGACGATTAATTGGAGAGGACAATTCAGACCTTAGAAGATATACTTAGAGCATGCGTTCTAGACTTTGCTAGAAGCTAGGAGGAACATTTGTCGTTGATCGAGTTTGCATATAACAATAGTTTTCAGTCAACTATAGGGATGGCCCCTTACGAAGCGTTGTACAACAAGAAATGTCAAAACCCAATTTGTTGGGAAGAAGTAGGAGAGAGGAAGTTGCTTAGACTCGAGATAGTTCAAATTTCCATTGACAAGATTAAGTTGATTCAAGATTAAGTTGATTCAAGCCATAAAAACAATTTTCACAAGTAATGAGAAAGCGAGGAAAAGAACCATTTTTAACTCACAAGAGCCTAGAAAATAGTTTGAAAATGGTTTTTATGTCACAACTCACACGGGTCGTAAAAACAACTTGAAAGTGGTTTTATCCATCCCACAATGCATTACATGCAATCTATGTACCTTCTCGAACTTTCACCGAGGGACCGTAGCCCCCGTCTAACGCACCTTTTTAGCCTCTCACCAAAGGACATCAGCCCCAACAAATGCACCTTTTCGGCCTCTCACCGAAGGACCTCAACCCCAACGAATGCACCTTCTCACAGCTCATCTATGCTCACCAACTCTGGTGCAAATCGGGACAAGCTCGTAAACCTAGCCACGTACTGCATGATATCCATTGCCCCGTGGGTGAGCACGCAGAACTCCTCCTTGTATAAGTCCCTCTTCAAAGCCGGGAAGTATTTCTCCAAAAAAACTCCTATAAAGGCTGCCCATGTGACCCCCACAGTGTTTGAGGCATACTTCCACCACGCGTGAACATTACCTCTCAACTGAAAGGTAGCAAAAGAAACCCGCAACTCATCCTCCACAATCTGCAACATGTCAAGGATCCGAGTTACCAGTTCCAACCACTCTGTCGCCATAATAGGATCAGGATCTTCAGCAAAGGTACGTGGATCCATGTGCCTGAACTCCTGCATTGCTACTATAGTCCTTGCCTCAAACACTCCCTCTCTCTCTAATGGTCTCACCTTTAGCTGCCTCAACCAACTGCCCTATGGAGCCCACCAGCGCACGCAGCAACTCGACTGCGTCCACAGGTCCTTGAGCAGCATTTACATCCCCAGCATCAGAGATAGAAACATCTCCTCGGCCAACACCACGACTACGACCTCGACCATGGTCTCGTCCTCTCCTTGTAGACATTGCGTTTACATGAAAGAAATAGAACATAAGATGCAACACATAAGCACGCACCGCCTAAGCATGCTAACACGTAGTCACATAGATTCATGCTAAACCAACCCCACATACTGAGGAGAACCGACAAGAATGACGTGTTAATCTGGATAACCTATTTAGATTTCCTGTTAGAAATCACGTCAGCTAAATGCGTTTCTAACTTGGCATCCAAGTTTGTTAGTCCAAATGCTCAAAAGCAAGACTGATCAATCCTAAGGTTTAACCTCCATGCTCACATATACACATCATCTTCATGCTTAACATGATAACATGTTCATGTTATCAAAGCATATAAACACATGCAATCAAGCACACGCAATCAACCTCACACGGTGATGCACACACTTCCCACGGCTCTTAAGTATTTGAATCCAGAGCTTTGATACCATTCTGTCACGCCACAACTCTAGGTCACGTGAAACACCCACAAGCAACCAAACATAACACCCAACCCGAGAATACACTCTCAATATAAAACATAAATACATTGTATGTAATCGTCGAAAGGCTTACATTACACGGTTTTAACACCAAAAAAATATGTAAACATGCATGATATAGAAAGAACAGAAAGAAAGACTACAGATCTTTCACCTCTCCAGCAACTTTGGATCAACCTGCGTGACCGGTACTTGAAAAATATTTCAAATCCCACACTGTCAGCTAAAGCTCAGCAAAAACTATACAACACATGAAGTATAAGCTAAACATGCTAGGAAACGAGGTGCAGTTTTTGACTCTCTTGCAAGCCATAAAAATAATTTTCACAAGCAATGGAAAAGCAAGGATAAGAACCATTTTTAACTCACAAGAGCCTTGAAAGTAGTTTGAAAATGGTTTTTATGTCACGACTCACACGGGTCATAAAAATAACTTGAAAGTGGTTTTATCCGTCTCACAATGCATTACATGCAGTCAATGTACCTTCTCAGACTTTCACCGAGGGACTGCAGCCCCCGTCTTATACACCTTTTGGCCTCTCACCGAAGGACCTCAGCCCCAACGAATGCACCTTCTCGGCCTCTCACTGAAGGGCTGAGAAGGACCTCAGCCCCAACGAATGCACCTTCTCGACCTCTCGCCGAAGGACCTCAGCCCCAAAGAACCCTTGTTAACCAGAATTAACATTCACAGAACCACATGTCCATCCATCCCCTTCCATACACATATGCATAAATAAACTAGGGTTTTAATGCATATGACCACGTACAACATTACGTTTCACAAACCACGCCACATGCTGCACATGCGACTCACGCTACACTAGAAACCCATGCAACATGTACCACATGCATCCGCTCCACATATCCTATATATACATGCCTATAAAACTCTAAGTTTTAAAGTATAAAACTATGTCACACGTAACAACATCCAAGCTATGTAACTCATCTACATAATCCGTACATAAATAAACTAGAGTTATAATGCACAAAGCCATGTATAAACACACATCATGACACCACCCACCACATAGCCCGACATCCACCCACATGGACAACCAATAACCCATACAACCAAGCCTAACCCGAAGGCCAGCACTAACCCATAAGACCTCGATTTTCACAGACCAACACCCTTTTCCAAAAAGAACCATGAGCCCAAACACGCCCGCACTCAACGAAGAATAAACACCACGCACCCAACTGTGTACCACACCCACATCTAACCATGAACGTCAACCCTAAGGACGGCACCTAAACAAACACCCGAGGCGATAACACGACCCATGAAGCCACAACACTACCAACGCATGCCAAAAAAGAATCCAATAGTATTTTAGTCAACTAATCCCATATATCAATCAACTGAATACCGTTGAGAACCAATTGGAAGCCAATGACCTAACCACCAAACAACAAAACAATAGCTAAGGACTTCAATCGACTGACTCCACTCACCCAGTCGACTGAAAACACACTGGAAACCAAGAAAACCAAAACAGCACCAATTCAGTCGACTGACCCTTCAAGTCTAGTCGACAGAACCCCTCACCCAGCAATTCAGTCGACTGAACAACCTAGTTCAATGAACTGACCCACAACAAAAGCAGTTTCGGAACCATTATTTTAGCCCTCTACACCTCGAATCAAAGCTTCCAAACTCCCATCCAACACCCTCGAACATACACACGCTCAAGCCTAATACTATAACCTCGAAAGAAAAACTCGACCCCTGATTCTAACCACCGAAATCGATGAAGAACGGGTTTTTAAACAAAAACCCTATTTGAACACAAAACAATTTTTCATGCATTTTTAACCAATAGAAACACACACAATAACACGTGGTATCCTTATAAGACATGAGAGTCTAGGATCCTATCCTGGTGAGTTAAAAACTCGACGTCTTGAACCACGTGCAAAACTAAACTTTGTCGAAATAAAATTCGCTCTAGATAGATGCGTAGACCACGATGCCAATAACAAGGATCAGTAGTTGGATCGTCAAAAATTGAGCTCCAAGCCTCCGAAAAGTTAGAGAGAAGGCAGAGAGAAAAACGAGAAAACTTAGCTAATAAGTTTTGAAAATATCTTTTGAAAATATTTAACGCCAGATATTTATAGGCCACGAAAATATCTTTTTTTTGAAACCCACATCACAGCGCCTAACGGCCCAAGGAATCAACCCCGCATGTATATCTAAACCCGAACATGTATAAAAACACGTAAGAACATGCTAAAACAAAAATGGTAAACACGCATCGTAAAATACCGAAAATAAAAACAAGTCAGGGTCTCACAACTCTATCCCCCTTAAAGGAATTTCGTCTCCAAAATTCAGCACAAAGTCAAAAAAAAAAACTACCCCATCGATCACAATCGACACAGATGTATGAGATGGTCAGCCAAACCATTCCTAGAATATAGTCAAATAAGGTCAGGCATCTTAAACAATAGCTAACTATCTCAAAGACATTGGATCTATAACTCACCCCAACCTCATATCCTCACCAACCACTACCTCAACATAGCACACCACTCACGGAGTCCATCACCAACCCCCAACAGATGAAATGAAGAAACTGGCCCAAACCCTGTATACTTAGAAAGTACCTCTGCTCCCTGAAGGCATAGATGCATCCTCAGGTACGACCGGTGCCCTTGAAGAACTGGTAGCTACGAGAGCATATGGTCTACTATGCGTCAGCCTGGCCTGTCCACCAGAACTCAACGCTGTCAACTGTCGTACCGACTGAATTGAAATTCCCCTATCTGTCACTTGGGAGGTCTGAACTATGGGAAGCTGCTGTCGATACTCAAATGGACTTATCACATATGAACCCACTGGGGTGCCTTTCTAACTCAGCGCATTGCCTCCCTGAGGGCAGTTCCTATAAATATGTCATGGCTGGCCACATCCATAACAAACTTATAATTCCCTCCCCTGTGACTGAATCCATGAAACCAGAGACTGCCTTAGCAGCGAGCAATCCACCATACAATGTCGAGGCTGCCTGCACTAATAGCATATCAACTCCCTCTGCTCTGGTCTCCTAAATGAAGCCACTAATGGTGCTTGTACAGAGAACTGCTGTGGTAATCCAGATAGATGATAGGTAAGACCGTACCTCTTATTGGAACGCCCACCTGACTGCACCTCTGTCCCACCCGGTGGTGTCTTGGCCTCCTTAGATGCTTGAATTTCAGTCATAGTGTTGTCAACCCTCGCTGCTGCCTCTACCAGCTCCGTGAATACACGAAGTCCCATTACAACCACATGCTCCCTAATCGCCGGTCTTAAGCCCCGCTAAAACCTCATCAATCGCAACTCGTCTGTGATCACCAACTCCAATGAAAATCAGGACAAGCTCGTAAACCTAGCCTCGTACTGCATGATATCCATCGCCCCCTAGGTGAGCGTGTAGAACTCCTCCCTGTATAAGTCCCTCTTCGAAGCTGGAAAGTATTTCTTCAGAAAAACTCCTATAAAGGCTGCCCATGTGACCCCCACAGTGTTTCGGACATACTTCCACCACGCGTGAGCATTACCTCTCAACTTAAAGGTAGCAAAAGAAACTTGCAATTCATCCTCCACAATCTACAACATGTCAAGGATTCGAGTCACTAGTTCCAACCATTCTATCGCCACAATAGGATCAGGATCTTCAGCAAAGGTAGGTGGATCCATGCGCTTGAACTCCCGCATCGCTACTATAGCCCTCGCCTTAGGCACTCCCTCTCTCTCTCTAACGGTCTCACCTCTAGCTCCTCAACCAACTACCCTATGGAGCCTACCAGTGCACATAACAACTCTACAGCGTCCACATGTTCTTGAGGATCATTTGCATTCCCAGCATCAGGGATAGGAACATTTCCTTGGCCAACACCACAGCCTCTCCCTCTCTTTGCAGACATCGCGTTTATATCAAAAGAAAGACAGAACATAAGACGCAGCACATCACATGAACATAAACGCTAATCACATAAACATGCTAATACATAGCCACATAGAGAGAAGGCAGAGAGAAAAACGAGAAAACTTAGCTGAGAAATTTTGAAAAATATTTTAAAAATATCTAACGCCAAATATTTATAAGTCACGAAAATATCTTTTTTTAAAACACGCATCACAGCGCCTAACAGCCTTAAAAATCAACCCGTATGCATATCTAAACCCGAACATGCATAAAAACATGTATGAACATGCTGAAACAAAATGGTAGACACGCGTCATTAAACGCCAAAAAAGAAAATGGGTGAAGGTCTCACAGTCTGCCTTGGTTACGGAAAACAGATAATTGCTATTGCGACCCGGAACGATTTTAATTTTCGCTAATTAACTTGACATGATAAAATCACTGAAAGTAACTTTTAACGATTAATTCCAGGACGTCGATGGGGATTTATAAGGTGGGAGTGTTATATATATATATATATATATATATATAAAATAAATTATCTTTGGGAGTTTTTTAGAAATAACTAGAGTTATTAAATTTTCAAGATGTGTTCATGTTTTGGGAATTTGGAGAATTCTAGAATGTCAAAAAATTTTAAATTTTTATGGGAGTATTAGATAAATGATTCAACAAAAAAAATTCAATCAAATTAATTAAAAGAGTGTATGAAGTGGGAGGTTTCTAGTAATGTGAAAAAAAAAAAAAAAAACAAAGCCCAACCCTTTTTTTAATTTTCGGCGCCATTTTCCCTTCTTTTTCTCTTGCTATTTTCTCTTAGTATCCATGGAAGCTTCGTGAAAGTGAATTAAGATGGAAGGTTCTAGGAGGCTTATAGGAGGAGAATAACAACAAAGCTCAAAGCAAACAGGGCCCAAGGAGAAATTTAGTATTCACCCGCGAGGCACCCTCTTTTTCTTGTTTTCTCTTCCTCGCCGCAGGTGTCTTCGCAACAATTCCTCCATAGTCGCAGCTTCTTTTTCTTCCTCTTCACAGCAGCTTCATCTACCGAAGCTTCTTTATCCTCCTTTACTACCAATAAATGAGTGGACTAATGTATGGAATCAATAAATCAAGACCCGAATTACTCCCCCCAGATTCGCGACATTCCCCTATTTTGGGCGCCGTTCTTCCCCTATATTTTTCTTGTCTTGTTCGGTAGATCATTGATGTGGGAGATAGAAGAAAGCTTTAGAAACTTGGAGAAAGAATCAAAAGATTCTTACCCAAGTCTCATCCCCGATCCTACCCGTCGGCGCCTCTTCTTTTTCTTCCTCCCCTTTATTTTCTCTTGTGCCATGGATCGAGAATTTTGTCACCGATGGAGATGAGGGCTGCGATGGTGGTAATGAGGTCATTCCCGTCTCCTGCAACAGAAATTGAAAGCAACAAAATCTCCCAAAAGTTTCTAGGAACTGCGGTAATTTTCCTTCCCTATTCTACGTCATTCATCCTTTCTCCTCTTTTGAATGATTTTCTTTTTGATTTTGAATTGGGAGGTCACCGAATGAACCAAGGTCTAACTAATCTATCAAAACTTTATGGAGTCACAACCTAAACTGGTCGAGAGTCAATGAGCAAAACTTCTAGGTGGCCAAAACCCTAGGTGACATAATTGGGTAAATTTTGAAGCTCTGAAGGACTAACAAGGTAGGATTTAGACTAAATTCAGTGGATTGTTTTGGTTTGTGTTGATAATTTTATATCTTCATGAAATCCTAACCTATTTGGATTGGTAAAGGGTTGTTTACCCACATTCTCAAAATTTATTAATTTCAACTTAAGATTTGAGTCCCATGATGAAATTGGGATACGTATGTAGTAACTATAGATAGAATGTAAGGCGTTGACTTGTGTGGCTGGATTAATCAATATAATTCTCACCTTGAGAGAAATTAAAAACTTAGATTAGTTTATAATTTGAATATGAGTTTCAAATGACTAAGACCTTTAAGAGATTTATTGAAGATAAATAAAGTGTCGACTTAAATTTTAAGAGGTAACTTTTAGTTCAATTACAAAACTTGGAAACGAGAAAATAGGATGTTTAGTAGAGGTCGTATTGAATTGGTGATTGATAAGTTAAATTGACCTTTATGGGATGATGTGAGTATTTTATATCTATTACTAAGAGAAATGATTCGAAGAGTAATTAAGATAAAATCCCAATTCACATAAACAAACTCGTTGGGAAACATAAGAAAATGTGCAAGATTGGTTGGGATGGGAAATGAGGATAAACCATGATCAAAACTATTTTGAATTAATGTTTGAGATATATGATAATGAAAGAGAAGAACAAGATTCATTCAATGGTAAAAGCAAGCAATTTGAAATGTTATGTTGATGTAATGTGGAATGTTAATTTGGAATTGAAGATTGGGAACTTAAATTTTAGGATGAATTGTGGTCAAATTTATTATATTCTTACCTTTGAGAAGTAGAATTGCACATATGTTTTGAGGTTATGATTTCATTGGCATGTTTGTTTAATGAAAGAAATTATATGAAAGAAAAATGAACCCTTGTGGCCTATTTATTGATTTAAAGAATATCAAACAAACTTATAAAGTTAATCAATAAAATTTGGGGAGAACTATAAAATTAGTAATTCAGTCATCATTGAACTAGTAAATGAGTTAATAAACTAGTTGGAGCTTTTTGATTTAAAGAAATAAAAGAGTTTTTGCTAGGATTGTAACAAAAGAGAAATGATATAAAGTATGATTTGAGAATTATAACTTTAACTAAACAAAGTAAGATGTTTTTAAGGGGACTATTACATGATGTTGAAATTACTTAATTAGTTAGTTTGAATTAAATGAAATTGCTAAGTTAAAGTGAGAACTTGATACTCTAGTTCAATTAAATTTTAAGTTGTGATTCGTATATGATATTCAGTCATATAATGAATAGGCGAATTCAATACACGGTTGAAATGGTTTAATTGAATAAGAAAAGAGAATGTGTTGTCGGAGACCTATCAATTGCTTATTTAAGATTTAAGAATACAGTTATTGTTAAATGAAAATCTTGGTAAAATAGTGATAAATCCTTGCTAAATCCTAATTTACAAATGGGAATTGATTCTTTATAGTTGAGTGAAGAAATATTAAATATGGACTTTTGAATAAGTTCTTGGGCCTTGTGATGTGATGGATTAGGAGTTTAACTATTGAACCTACGCTTAAAAAATTAGATGAATCGATACTTAATTGCTATGAAATTTGGGTTGTATGAATATGAGAATTGGTTTGGGCAAAGAGATAAAATTAAATAATGAAAGAAACCCTATTGGTTTGTGTTTGACACCAATGTTGTTCAAAGTGGAAGAGTGGAATGAATATGAGAATTAAGTCATGGAACTGGTGAATCCAATTGGACATCAATAAATGGTATGGTTATGAATAATTATGCTTATAGATGGCGTAATGGTATACAGTGAGAAATTGGATTAGGGAGATGGATTCCCGATTTTTATGAATATTGATATCTATATACATGATGGGTGTATTCCTTTTAAATTGACGTATTCTTGTTTGCATTAACCTTGTGTTGTTGATACTTGGTAACATCGAAGAGAAAGATGTGAATTACGAAAAATTGCATAAAGAAGTTTATGATGCATTCGAATTTGGAATTGAAATGACTTTTCATGGCAATGATTAGGAGAGGAACCATTTGTGGGTTGGACTCCCGGATTGTGAAAATGAATGTGATTAACAAATAATGAACCGTACGGATTGATGTGGATTAAGTTGGGCTTGCACAACTCCACGGTGAAAGACCGAAAACTTGCGCAAGATGGGGACTACATGCCCACGGGTTAGCCCCCGAAATGTGGTGGTTATGTCGTGGTGAGTTATAGAGCAACCCATTCCACAGTGGCTTCGCGTAGCCTATTGAAGGCGAATGGGACGATGTTTCTATAAGCTGCACCCTACACCGATTCATTAGGTGTGACACGATTTTGTGAAAATCGGGTAATGAGTTAAAAATAGAAATAATGTGAATGAAAAGAATGAGTTAAAAAAAGGGGGCATTTGTGTGCGTGGGTGTATGTGTGTGTGTGTAAACAGAAAATGACTTGGTGAAACTTATATTTGTTTTTATCTCAGTTACACCTATCACACATCACAAATCATGCATTGCACTGTTATTTGTCTTATCTTACGAGTTTCGGCTCACGTTTGTTGGTTAAATTTTTTTTACAGGTCCAGGCGAACATGAGAAAGTTTAGGATATATTTGAGCTTTGGAGATTAAGTGATGGTTTTTATTATATTTTAGCCTTAATGTATGTAAAGGATGTATAGATCTTATGGAAATATCTTTTATGTTTTGAGAAACGCTATGGAATTGGATATGTTTTATTATTCAAGTGGATTAAAATGAATAAGATGGCAATGTATGCTAAGAGTTGGGAAAACTCAAAGGTTGATAAAATGTATGTTTACTTTAGAATCGGATGATATGATATTCAATAGTTTATAATTGTGTTTGTGAGTTGCAATACAGGCAGAGACTGAATATTTATTGTCATTTGAATAATACAGGTTTACAGATAACTTGAGATAGTCCAAAAAATAGAGGAGACTCTGTCGATTTTTTTTGGAATTATACTTAGAATATTTTTGAAGCTTTGGAAAGGAATTTCTTTTAAACTAAATTAAATCCAAGTGTTTTCTTTAAAGAAAGTTCTAACCACAAATTATGGCTTTTATAAAAAGGAGTCTCGGTTATTCTACAAAGTTGGATTATCAAGAGGGGTTCATGTCACGTCCCAAACACCAGGGTCACACGAAAGCCCACCAAACACCGTTTATGAAAATAAGATTTGAAGTTGGAACACCCTCAACTCAAAAATATACAACATTTGGAGCAATGATTTCCCAAAGTTCAGCTCTCATAAATAGTAAACATGCATTCTCATACATGAATAAATGTATCACCTCAAGGCGTACAAAAATCACCTTCTGGAACAGGCATCACATATAAAAGTACATGTCTCAAAATAGGAGAAGCTACATCTAGCCTTTTGTCATCACGGGCATCTAGGTCAACTCTTCACGTCCACCTGAAAATAGTTTTACAGCAAAATTTCACACCGTAAGCCAAAACCCAATAAGAAAAGATAGTAAAGCTGTAATGCAGGTCATGCAATCATATAGTGGGAGTTAACACGACCACAAAGCCCAAAAATATTTTTCTCACAAAAATCCCAAGTTTTTCATCTAAAAACCACAATTTTCATCCTTGAAACTATGCATATCATCCTAATAGATACCATGCCACAGTTAAGGGAAAGCAGTAAAACATAGTAATTTCCACTCGGGTCACACAGCTGAGGAGAAAATAAGATAAAATAAAATCCTATGTACTAACTCTGCCACACAGACAAAGGTAACAACTATAGACTCCTGTCCATTACCCCAGTCACCACTTAAGGCCTGCTCAATAATGACAAGTTCTATGCAGAGTTACGACAACGTAAACAATGCCATTCACGGAGGCAACCGACTTAGTTTACAGGTTCACAACCCGAGGGCTCTAAGCACCCACCAACCAGTTAGTTTAAGGGTTCACAACCCGAGGGCACTAAGCACCCACCAACCTCGTTTACGAGAATTAACCCGAAGGCACGTAGGGACCTACTCTGCGCACATTTTTAGACTTTCACCGTGGAGCAATAGAAGCCCAACTCAACACACACCACTGCCACGGTACATCTATGGATAACATTTAAAAATCCACAAGCAGTTATACAACACATGTATAAAAGAGATCCGATCCATCAACATGGAGATCTATAAGCATGTAAAAACATGATGTTCACCAAAACGTTTTAAAAGCTGAGACTCAACCCCATGGGCTAGCTTCAAACCTCCAAAAAACACATTTTTCAAACATTTTCACTCCTCAGCCCAGGTCCAGTCGACTGGACCCACCCTCCAGTCGACTGAAAAACACATTGAAAAAGTACAAAACGCTAAACACACGGCCCAGTCGACTAACCCCATGAGTTCAGTCGACTGAACCCACTAAACCATGATCCAGTCGAATGACCCCATGGGTTCAGTCGACTGAACCAGCCTAGAAAACATTTTTAGGCTACGAATCAGCCCTTTAAAAACCCAAACGAAGTCTCAAAACTTCCATTAAACACCCATGAACTCACACAGGTCCAAGCCTACCACCAAAGGCCTCAAAAATAACATCCAATACCGTTTTCATCCAACCGAAATGACAGAAAAATGTTTTTAAACAAAAAACCCGCTTTTTCCAAAACATGAAACACCTTTTCATGAATATAAAATGGTAACGATGCACAAGATTACATGTAGAACCCTCTAATAACTTTAAAGTCTAGAATCCTACCTCGATGAGTTGAAAACTCGACGTCTCGATCCACGTGCAAAATTGAGCTTCGTCGGAATAGAATTCTATCTAGATGGATGCGTAAAGCATGATGCCAACAATAAGGATCGGCTGTTGGATCGTCAAAAACCAATTCCTGGGCCCTCGAGAAGTTAGAGAGAAGGCAGAGAGAAAAAGGAGTAAACTTAGTCAGGAAGTTTTAAAAATATTTTTTGAAAATATCTAACTCCAGATATTTATAGGCTTTCAAAATATCTTTTTTTTTGAAATTTTTGAAATTTTAACCGCAACTCCCAACAACCCTCGAGACTAACCTAGCATGCATAGATATACTCAAACACGCATCAAATTGCTTAAAAACATGTAGAAACAAAAATTCTAAACATGCGTAAAAAAACACCGAATATGCATTTAACATAAAAGAAACGGTATAGGGTCTCACAGTTCACGTCCCTCGGGTTGAGGGCGTGACAAAATGGTATCAGAGCTCTAGGTTCGAATACCTATGAGCTGTGGATGATGATGATATTTGTGTGTGATTTGCTTGATGATTATAAGCACCACTACACGACATGTATTATGTGTTTGCATGGGCTTGTGGATGAACTGACTTGCGTGTGCTATGTGAGACCCAATTCCGTTTCATTTTTGTGATATACAAATGTTCGGCATTTTTTGACGCGCGTTTTGACGTTTTTGCTTTAATATGTTTATATGTGTTTTGATGCATGATCGGATTTAGATATGCATACGGGGTGGGTTCCCGGAGATGTTGGGAGTTACGATGTGCATTTTAAAAATCCAAAAAAAAGATATTTTTCTATAAATATCTAGAGTTAGATATTTTCAAAAGATATTTTCAAAACTTACTCGCTAAGTTTTCTATTTCTCTCTATCTTTTCTCTAACTTCTCGGGGGCTTGGGGCTCGATTTTCGACGATCTAACTGTCGATCCTTGCTATTGGCACGGTGGTCTACGCATTCATCCGGATAAAATTTTATTTTGACAAAACTTGATTTTGTACGTAGATCGAGGCATCGAGTTTTTGACTCACCGAGATAAGATCCAAGACTCTATTGTCTTAAAGGGATACTACGTGTAATCGTGTATAGTTTTACCATCTTAAAAATGTATGAAAAAGTGATTTATGTTTCGATAAATCGAGTTTTTAGTTTAAAACCATTTTTTATCGTTTCGGTTGGTTGGAATCATATTTCGAGAGTTTCTTTCGAGGTTTTGGGGTTAGGCTTGGGCATGTGTATATTCGAGGGTGTTGAATGGGAGTTTCGAGGCTTTAATTCGATGTTTGGAGGCTGAAATCGTAGCTCGAAAATAGTTTCTAAGAAAGGTCAGTCGACTGAACTTGGGAGGTCAGTCGACTGGATCGTGGTTTTGGGAGGTCAGTCGACTAAAATGGTTATATTTTGGTTTCCTTGGTTTCCAGTGTGTTTTCAGTCGACTAGGTGAGTGGGGTCAGTCGACTGAGGGTCTGGGAAATTTGAAAATTTTGATGTTTTTGAGATTGGCTTTCCTCGAGTGGTTTTAACTGATGGAATTGTGTGACGCCTTGTCCTCCGGGCAAGTCGGGACATATATAAATATAAATAAAGGGATATTCTAGTCATTCACTCATATTTACATACGTTAGTTATTACATCATAAATAAGTTTTGATCCATTCAAAGTACTTAACTATTACAGTTTCATTAAGAAATTTCAAAAATTACATTAAGCACGTGGGAACTGAATATAAGAACAAAAGCAGAGGTTTTGACTCCTCAGAACGCATTAGCAGCATCCACATGCTCTTAAAACTCAACCTATTCTTCAAATTCTTCTTCTCCATCGGGGATGACTTTCTCCAAGAACTCCTCTTCACCTGTGGCACGAATGCCATGAGCCAATGCCCAGAAATAAAATACTCTAACCTTCTAACTAATCTCACGACACAAAATTCACCACAACACATACCATATAACACTAAGTACAGTTTATAGTCAAGAAGATAGATAAATTTATGACAGAATAGCAGATAAGTCAATAAGTATGTGTATATGAGATGCCAAACCCAATATGCACCCAAATTATAACAGGAATTCCATGCCAAGAATCGCCGGAGTAGACTTGATGGGACTTGATCACCAACTTATCCTTGCCTCGTTGCGAATAGTAAATGCTTAACCAGGCTTTACGCTACAGCTATTTTACTTAATAGAAACGGTGTGGGGGCGGATCAACCAATAAGTCACTAACACTTAGGGTTTGGGCTGGATCTTTACATGGGTCATTATCAACTGGGTTGTTACAACTAGGGTCTGTACCGGGTCGTTACAAACTACCCCCTTAAACAAATTTCGTCCCTGAAATTTTGCTCCACGCTTTGTTGTATGGAAGGTTGAGGATGATTTACTGTCATTGTGCCTTCTCGTTCTCCAAAATTATGTTCTATTTACTTGAGTCGTTCTTTATTGCAGGTGTGGATAAGGTCGAGCCCATATGTTCAGCACTTAGAGTAAAGGTTGTTTAGTCCTACTAACATCTTAAACTGATTACTACCAAAATTTCAAGGACCATGTCACATAATCAACTAGCCCTAAAAAGTTCATATCTCTGTCATGTTAGTTAGCCCTTTCCCATTAATTGCTGCTTCTACTTCTGTTGGGTCCATTTGAATTTTTTCTCCAGATATAACATAACTCAAAAATATCACTCGGTCCAGCTAAAACTCACACTTACCAAGGTTTACATACAACTTGTGCTTTCTTAGGACCTACAAAAAATCTTCAATTATTCCCTGTGTTCCACTTCACTCCGAGAATATAACTAAATATCGTTTATCAATACAATTACAAATTGGTCTAGAAAGCTTCTGAATACCCGATCCATTAGGTCCATAAACATAGTAGGTACATTCGTTAACCCGAAAGGCATCACCACAAATTCATAATGCTCGTAACGAGTCCTAAAGGCAGTCTTGGGTATATCTGACTCCCGCACTTTCAATTTGTAGTATCATGACCCCAGTCTATCATTGAAAACACGTTGGCTCCAAAACATAACTTACATCGAGTACGACTTCCACAAGCGATCATATGTCTCTAAACTAGCTCACCATCGAATCTGATTTCAAACATTCTCCACTTCTGTCTAGAAAGGCTGTCACTCTATCAAAAACCAACTCATTGCCATATTCAAATGTACATCGAAGACTACTTTCTGACCGACTAACGACTATTAACTCGAAATCACATCACCACTTTATGTTGAACTACTCTAGCCTTACGACCATAAAGATTAATACCACCACTTAAGCCTAATGAGTCACTAGGGCTAAACATGCCATACAAACTAAACACTCCCCAGGTATATGCCTACCCATATGAATCCAATCACCATCCACCCTACAATCCTTTTACTGAACAATATTAACTACTGATTATAAAGTCTCTTATCATCATCACTCAATTCCTTCACACATTTTCTACCACACAATCGAACCAAGAACTATTTTCGCACTTTAATTATTTTATCTTACCCACACACTTTACCAAGACACTTGATTCACTCAAGGCCAAATACAAAAACTATACCCATGAATTTGTATAGTCTCACTTACGCTTTCACTCTTCTCATCCAAACACTTATTCCTCCCACGAACTCACATTGAGTTGCTAAGCAACTCCACCAGAATTAAACAACAGAATTATATCACCCTTCAACTTCTCATACATAGAGTTCATACGCTCCCATAAGAAAATTCTTTCTCTATACTAGCAACATCTACTCACCAATCTAAACAAACTTGCTCTAACGGGTCACATCATAAAAGAATTTTGAAAGTAACTTCCTTGCGACTCACATCGATACCTCAACGGAAACCGAATACTAACTCCATAAGAGTTACACAATCTAGACGCCAAACGAATACAAATCGATACTTTAAGAACCTATCATGTGAATAACTTGGTCTGTTTAAAATGTGCACTCCACCCCTAAAACAATCTTCAACGTCAATGGGACTCACTGTGTCCACAAACGCCTTGGCACCCAATTCCTTGAATTTCTTAACTAAAGAGTTACCGGTCTTTGAGGTGATCTTGATAATCCTGATGACAAAGTCTGTAATCATATGCTTCCATTTTCTCTCTAGTCTTTCCAAGGGTTGCCCCGTTCCTCCTGGCCTCTATCGTATGTTCTTGATGTGTTAGAACATTGGGTTTGAATGTCTCTTCCAATCCCTGGATCATTTTCTCAAGCGGTTAGTCATTTAAGGATAAAACGAATATGATAAAAGGTATGGTTGTGGTAATTACCTAGTCATGTGATCTATTGTGATTTGGTGGTTAATTCTTCATCAGGTTCTAAACATTCATTGTTGTGATCAAGATTCTTTGTTCTTTTATAGTGATGGAAAAAAGTTAGACTCTAACACTTCGGTGGGAAGGTTGGTGTGAATATCGATGTATATAGGCATACCTCCTTTGCTAGCGTACTAAGATTATCGTGAGTTCGAGGTATGAATCTTTTGCTTTCTGATTTATCGGATGGGTGGTCAGCTATGAACTAGTCTGGGGAAGTTTGAATTGTGCCATATGGTGGTGTTGCAAAACATTTGATGTGAAGCTTTCGTTTCTAACTTTAGATTGCTGATGGCGTAGTTCTATTTGTTGGGACCTTTGAAAAGATATAGTTAGTTGAATAAGCCCTTACTTAACCATTCTTACAACGGGAGTCTTGATCTTCAAAACTTTGTTAAATGCGGACATTGACAGATATTATAAGCCGTGACATCAAGAAGAAATTTGCTTCACGCTTTAAGAGGTGTTAAGAGGTTTTCGTGCATCGTCTCAGTTTTTCGTGAAAGCGCTAAGGCCTAATGACGTAATATCCTGACGATCGTTATTACTCATAGATCTATGGGATAAAATTTTGAAGGTCGACAGTCAAATACATACGTGGGGTTAGAACATCTAAGGGTGGAACCCAGGTGGTTCAAAGATAGGTTGGGTGAGGTTAAATGGTCATGGTTAAGGCAATTACCGTTGACACAAATTGAGTGGTCATTTAGGGTTCAAATGTAAGAAAAACAAGAAAAGGACAATGAACAATACTTTAAATAAGTGTCCCCGAAACTAATCTAGTACAATTAAATTATGATAAAAGAGATGTTTATGC
Organism: Heliamphora exappendiculata; assembly: GCA_034768845.1. Lineage (NCBI taxonomy): Eukaryota > Viridiplantae > Streptophyta > Magnoliopsida > Ericales > Sarraceniaceae > Heliamphora > Heliamphora exappendiculata. The sequence continues at coordinate 34,900 of JAOTRH010012460.1, forward strand.
AAAAGGGGCAGCCAAACTAGATATTTTTCCTGAAGTTACGTCGGCCTAACGTACTTCAATTCAAGCATCCATGTTTACTTCCTGGTAGAGATTTCAAGAGTGTAAAAGAATTCACAAAATTACTGCAACAGATTGTGGTTTCAGTATTGAGAGAAATGAACAATGGCAGAAAATTCTATCAATGTCGAATGTTTGGAACGGGTACTTAACAAAGAATTGATATCGAGTTCTACAAGAGAAGAGTTAGTTCAAGGATGATGACTTGAATCGAAAGAGAATCAAATGCGAATACCGGTTATTCTCGAGGCACGAAAACTTGAGGACAAGGGTACTTTCTAGGATTAAATTTCGAATAGGGTTATCAACAAGACTTGGGTGCATAAGAGTTACCGACGAACGAAACTTGATGGTACCATTGAGGACTGATGATATAAGAAGGAAGGATATACAAAAGAACTTCAAAAAGTTGACACAAGGGCTTGGGGTAAACGAGAAAGGAACTTATAAAGATGAAGTTGCGGGGTTTTAATAGTGTCTCTTGAGGGGATATCTAAAACTTCTCCTAGTGCGTACTCCTGTTTACCCCCCTTAAATAAGGTAACTCGTTGCATGAATCTCCGATTCTTCGATCTTGATGCTCTTACTCGTCTTTTGCATGTAGATTTCTTGCTGCTTTTAATCCCGGTAACGTCTTAACATGACTCGCTATAAGACTCAGGCGTAGAAGATTTTAGTTCTTAGAATGTATAGATGATAATTATTATTAATACAACGCTTCCTACAAAGCTTTTACGCAATAGAACGCATGGTTTCTCATAACCTAAGGCCTGAAGGTTCACTAAACCTAAGCTCTGATACCAACTGTGACGCTCCGTCCTCCGGGCATATCGGGATATACATAAATATAAATAAATGGATATTCTAGCTATTTATTCATATTTACATACGTTAGTTATTACATCATAAAGAAGTTTTGAACTATTCAAAGTACTTAACTATTATAGTTTCACCAAAAATTTTAAAAAATTACACTAAGCACGTGAGAACTGAATATAAGAATAAAAGCAGAGGTCCCGACTCCTCAGAACGCATCAGCGGGATCCACGTGCTTTTAGAACTCACTCTGTTCTTCAAATTCTTCTTCTCTATCGGGGATGACTTCCTCCAAGAACTCTTCCTCACATGTGACATGAATTTCATGAGCCAAGGCCTAGAAGAAAAACACTCTAACCTTCTAACTAATCTCACAGTATAAAATTCACCACAACACATACCATATAACACCAATACAGTTTATAGTCAAGGAGACAGACAAATTTATGACAGAATAGCAAATAAGTCAATAAGTATGCGTATATGAGATTCCTTATATGTAATGCAGATGCCCAACCCAATATGCACCCAGATTATAACAGGGATTCCACGTCGAGAATCAACAGAGTAGATTTTATGGGACTTGATCACCAAACTTACCCTCGTCTCGTTGCGAATAGTAAATGCTTCGTCGGGCTTTATGCCATAGCTGTTTTACTTAATGGCAATGGCGTGAAGGCGGGCCAACCAATCACCCATTCTTATTCGAGCCAACCAAAATAATCATCCATCCTTATCTGGGTCACCCAAAATAATCAAAGTAATAATCCCACCTTAAGAACCAGGATACTCGTTTGGCGTTAACCCAAAGTCTAAATCATCAAAACTAGAATGCTAGCGATGAACCTATGGTGTCTAATAATATTCTTGATAAACCATTTCAAACACTAACCAAATTTTGTAACACCGAGGACGTACCCAGGGTGTACAAGGGGAATATATCTAACAATATTTACAAAAATGGCAACCAGGGACGTCCTAGATTTAGAACCAAGAAGAACAATTCAATACCGCCCATCCCAACAACAATGTACACAGATGGACTCCAATATGCAAAGATGCAAGTGACAATGTTCATAATGTGTACCATCGATCTCAATTGAAATAATTTATAGCATGGCATCATCATGGCAAGATTCATGGTACAACGCGCAAAGTATAAAGTATAAGTATGTGAAACACAAGCTACAATTCTCAAGATATGATTCAAATATGATAGCATGAGTTCTAAATCATCATATATTTACTTAGAAACACTTATCAATTAATTCAAATTGACCATCATCCAAAGACGCGGGTCTCATAGCAAAGGGTACTCAATCCATACTTACCGACTTTTAAGGCCAAAAGTCAAGTAATAAATTAAAAGGGCCGACAAGGTTTTGGGGTACCTAGACATGGAATCAAACTATGATTTTTATATACCATTTAGACAAAAATATTTTCTACAACTTTCATATTTGACACCAAGCCCAAAACCTAAGGCAAAGGGGTGAACAAAATATCCTAAGCAAAAATGGTTCAGAACTGTTCTTAAGATTTTTATCAAAGACATGTTTTTGTTGGTCTCGATTTTGGGGTATTATATCAAGTCCAAATGAGCCCATTTTTTTATGTTCTATTTCAGAAAGTCCTCTACAAGTTTCATGTTTAGAGTTAAGGGTAGTTATTTGGAACAAGTTAGACTTTTTGGCCATTTTAGAAAATAGGTTCTGTCAGCTGCCAAAACTCAGCAGGGCCGGTTTTGCACAGAGGGTTTGAAACGATTTTGGGGTAACATCCTGAGGTTTTAAGGTTTTCTATTTGGGTATAAAATACTTCAATAAGTTATCTACAATATTTATGTAGACCAGTTTTAGAATAGGTCACTAAAAATAGGGATTTTGGGATACACAAAAATATGTGACTGAAGTATCCCTTGAAGGCTGAAACTCAACAAAGACTTTCAAAGGATTTTTGAACTATCAAAACTCAATAGTTTGTACTCCATTTTGGTGGGTATATAGATATACATGTCATATACAACTTTCATGTTTTGACCAAAGTTCGAATCTCGGTTTAAACAAGGATTTCAAAGTTGGTAGTGTTGACTAGTTGGAAAATGACACACTTTGATAAAATTGTTATATCTCGAGTTCTTCTTATGAAAATGAGTTGAAACAAACTTTGAATGAAAGATAACACAAAAATATAAATCGGGACAGAAAGAACATGCTTAGATCAATTTTCTATATTAAGTTATGGCATTCCAATGTTCAGGGCAGAAACATTTATGTTCTAAAAAATCAAGTCTCTTAGAGTCTAAGTCTTCTACTTATGTCATGTCAAGTTTTTGTTCCATTTTTTTTCATGCTTGTGTTTTAAAATTTAATATCAAGGCTACATCACACTTATAAGTCATCAGACTCAAAGATAACAACATACAACAACATCTCATATCACTCATAAACATAACAGCCCCAAGTTTCCAACTACGACGCCTTTTCGGTTTGTTTTCAGTTTTCAATTTTTAAAGTGTTTAAAGAGATGAGTTGAGAGATATTTTGAGGAATATTACATATAAGGTTTAGAGGTTTTACTTACTTATTTAGAGGGCTGAAGGATGGTAGGATGGAAGGACTTAGCTTTAGGAAAACACCGCTTGATTCTTAGCTCCCTTCTTCCTTCTTTCTCCTTCTTTTTCTCCCTCAAACTTATAGAACACTCAACCATGTCTTTCTCTCTCAATATGCACGAAAATATGAAGGGAAGAAGAGTGTGTTTGGCTTGGTTTATATAGGTAAAGGCTAGGGAACAAAGGGGAGACAAAAAGGTATCTTGAAAGAAACTTTTTCCTTCTTTTAATTAAATAAAACTTGAGTTGATTTGAGATGTTTTCACTTTTGGGGGCTAAAAATTAGATATGGGGAACACAAATACAGCTAGGGGGCCATTTGGGGGACAAAAACTTGACCCCACATCAATCAAGGGATTTTGCATTGGTTTACGTGCCATTTTGTACAAGAGAATATATTAAAAGTTAATTTGAGGTATCTTTTGGGTGTCTTTTCCTATTGAGACCTATTATTTTACTATGTTTATGATAAATATAGTATTTTCATGTATTATCATAGTTTCCATAGCAATTGATAAAATAGATGCAGTCTTTTAAGTCAAATTAAACTATTTTGACAATATATGACTTTTTGACTTATTTTATTGTGTATGAACTTCAATAATATTTTGTTTGCTTTTGTTAACCTATAACACTATATTATTATGTATATTACTTATTCAACAAGTATTGAATCATCATAAGATTTAATTTAATATATTTCTCATCATTTTAAGCTAAAAAGAAAGCAAAAAGTCACTTTTTGGCACACTTCCCAAGGTAATCGGTCACTAAGGGGAATATTTGTTATTTTTGATGTTATTTTGTCCTTTCCTAGTTAATTGTACTTGAATTCTTAATTTAGCGTATTCATGTGCCAAAATTTATATTTTTAAGACTTTTTGCTGTATTACGGGCAAAACGGTTATTTTACCATATTTATGAGAATTTTTTTATTTTTAATTCATTATTTCATGATATTTCGTTTATCTAAAATGTTAAGAGACTCTTCGGGTGCTAAGGTTTTGTTGCCTAAGTTTTGGATTTTTTAGGGTTTTCGAGCCAAATTTAGGGTTTTTTATTCGAGTTAGGGTTTTGAATTTCTTTTGATTTCTATGGTCTCGTGGACTATCCGTCACTAACACTTAGGGTTTGGACTGGGTCTTTACACGGGTCGTTAGCAACTGGGTTGTGAGTCTGGGGTTCGTTCTAGATATCCGGAGTTGTTTACCTCGTGACCTTGTAGTGAATTTTGGGGGCAAAATTCCTTAAGGGGGGAGAGTTGTGAGACCGGGTTCCGTTTAATTTTTGTGATATACACATGTTCGGCGTTTTTCGACGCGCGTTTCGACGTTTTTACTTTAACATGTTTATATGTGTTTTGATACATGATCGAGTTTAGATATGCATGCAGGGTTAGTTCCCGGGGATGTTGGGAGTTACGGTACAAATTTTAAAAATTCAAAAAGAGAAGATATTTTCCTATAAGTATCTGAAATTAAATATTTTTAAAAGATATTTTCGAAACTTACTCACTAAGTTTCTTATTTCTCTCTAACTTTTCGGGTGCTCGGGACTCGATTTTTGACTATTCAACTACCGATCCTTGTTATTGGCACGGTGGTCTACGCATTCATTTGAACATAATTTTATTTTGGCAAAACTCGATTTTGCACGTAGATCGAGACATCGAGTTTTTAACTCATCGAAGTAGGATCCTAGACTCTATTGTCTTAAATGAATACTATGTGTAATCGTGTATAGTTTTAGCATTTTAAAAATGTATGAAAAAATGATTTACATAAAAGGATTAGAATAGATGTTTACATAGTTATAGGAAAGTCTTAGTTAAAAACATGGATGCATTCGTATTGAGATGAGAATTGTTGGCTATTGAATAGTTTTAATTGTGAATGAGACTTAAGATCCTAGCTGTGCCCAAGACTTATTATATCGTTTGAGATTGACATGTGATAATTTAATTTAGAATAGTTCAAAAATAAAAAAAAATACAGCCAAATATTTTAAAAAATATACTTAAAATATTTCGGAGTTTATATGAGGATGTTGATTGTTGATGCTCTAGCAAGCTAGCTATTGTGGTTCGGTTTAACTCCAAACATCTCCAAATTAATCCCTTGCCTTTCCTTTCATAGTAGGCATGATTTGGCTTTTATGTCAATTAAACAGCTTTAGGAATATATAAAATTATCGTCTAAACTTGTCTGATTTGATTATTTCAAATGTATAATTTCTTAAAAGAAAAACTAGCACACAAGTATATTCCTAAACTTTTTCTGAACTTTTTCTAAACTTCAATGATAGCATAAGAAATTTAATAATTTCTTAAAATGCTCTCCTTAAATTATAAGCATGCTCCCCAAATTATAAACTTGTCCTCATAAATTTTAATAAGTTTGGACTTTTTCTATTAATATATTAACATATATGTTTAGGTTTGATTTAAAATAAAAATTTATTTGCTTATTTTATGTAATTTATTTTCATTTTTAGTTGATTTTTATATGTTGATTAAAAAAATTATTTGTTCAATTCATTTTATCAAAACAAACTGCAAAAGATATTTAACAAAATGATAATTTTTTTATAAAATAAGAAAACAACAAAATATTGTTTCTTTAACCCAAACTAGGGCCTTTGTAGCATTACAATGACTCTATCACGTCTTGTTTTCTAAATATAAAGCGTCATCATGGTCATTATAAATTATAATGATAAATTATAATTATATTTTAAAATTTTAAGTAACACATCATTCCAATTATGTTTAAATTATTAAATAAAAATAATACGTGTATGGTTTTAAATATTTGTCCCCTGTAATTAAAAATTCTTTCTCTAATCCTGTGTTTTGAGAAAGCAAATTAATAAGAAATAAACTTTTGGAAAGTATTTATTTCCTTCCCAATTTTCCTGCATAATTGAAAGAAAAAAAAAGGCTCTCGCATAATTCTTTTTCCTATTATTCTCTTTCCTTTTTCATTTTCTTTACAAATCTATTATCCAAACCTATTGTAACAATCCGTCGGGATAGCCCAACAATTTAAGATCTATCACTGGAATTAACCATAAACACGGAGGTCTTGTGTTTGACTCCCGCTAGAAATACTTTAACTAAACTAATACATATGATTTGTGAGTGATTTGAATGTATTCGGTTGTTTACACTTTACGGGTGGGTCTAAAGGCTTTGCCTTAAAATGGTTCATTTGTCATAAAAAATAAAAAAAACTAATGTAACTACAGATTGGACAGACCCATTCCCAGGCTATAATGAAGTTCAACGTGCACTTGCAGATCCTGACTCCATTTGGAGTCAGGCTTCACTTCTCATCATTTCAGTTTAGTTGGACCTTATTTGAGTTCAAAGTGGACCAATTTTGATGATCTAATTATCTTTTTTTTTTAATAATTTAATTATTAATATAAAAAATCAAGTTGATCAGATATCGATAATTGTCTTAACAAATTACATATGTATTGATAAAATAAATAATAAAATAAAAATAAAAATTTATTTTTATTAACACAAATATAATTTATTAAGACATATACCAATATCGGATCAATTTTATTTACTACATTAATAATATATACATTTAGAATAATAAAATAAATGGTTCAAATTATTGAAATGGGTCTATTTTGAACCCAAAAAGAGTCTAACTAAACCCATGAGGGACTGGAGAAAAGCCGGACTCTTCCATTTATACATTGATCGATACTATGATATTATGTACACATCCTACCCTTAACCTTCATCCTCACCAAATTGATAAAATTTTCTGAAGGCTAAGGGAAATTTAGTTAAGGTCCATAACAAACACATCATACAACACTATGACTATCAGAAAAAAATAAAAAATTAACTCTCAAACTTTAAGTTGGAAAAAATAATTTAAAATTATTTTTTTAATGTGAATGAAAATTAATTAAATATGGTAATTAATAATTACCATTTTAGGGGTGTCTTTTGTTCGCATCTATTCGGTTTGAATAGGTCATGTGTCCATTTCTTGGTAACTATTATGAATAGTCACAAGCACGTCTATATATATAAAATTTCTCTTTTAGTTTTTAATATAGAATTTACATTGAGCATATTACATATATAGTGTCGGAGTTCGTTAAAGTGAGTACAAAATATAGTTCGGTTTACCAGGCTCACCAATTGCAGTACTTTTTCTATAGGATTCAGATTAGTGTATCCTAGGAGATAGATGTGTGTAAGCACTATAGTGGAGATGAATATGTCTTAAGGGTATCTTTGTCCACCGCTCTGAATCGACTCGTTGGGAAGGGGCTCATCAAGCCATTGAACCCCAAGCCTGTTCATAATCCCCTACCACCAAGGTTCAATGCTTCCCAATACTGCGCCTTCCACCAAGGCCACGGGTACCTAACTGACAAGTGTTTGAGACTCCGGCACGAGATCTAAAATCTCGTTGATAACAAGATGATCCCACCACCATCTGTCACCCCAAAACCAAATGTCACTACTAACTCACTGCCGAATCATGCCAGGCAGGCTGGGATAAATTACATGTCTTTGGGGAAATTGGAGGACCCGAGTCAGCAAATCTGTCCAGTGCACCTACTGCGCCCTCATGTTTCAATAACCGAGGATCAGAGAGCATGCTCATTCATGATGATTAGGGGCAATTGAGACAGGATGGAAGAATGGAATGATGATGCATGGGAATGGTATCGACCGCTAATCCAAGTCTACCAACAAGAGGAGGAGCGCAACGAAGAAGATGACTGGCCATTGGATTACCCGAGTTGACCTTACGGGTTTGGCCATGTGCTTGATGGAATCACCATTTTCCAACTTTTTGAGGAAGAAGTGTACGTCAATGAAATGCAGTCCTATTGGCTGGTAAGGATTGTGTTAAAATCTGATAGGGCCGAGTGGATTAATTTTTAGACCGCTTGGGAACAGCAAGTGAATTTTATTAAAGAGGACATCTGGGAGAAAATCGATAGTACATGGGCTATTGAAGATGACGAGAAAAGAAGAGAAAGGGCAGCCATTTGTGACTTAAATGATTTGTAGGCGTTTGAAAGCCCTCTGCATGAAGTAAGACAGAATGATAATGTGACACCAGGGTTATGAAATCCCGAAGACGGCGTGGAACACCTAACTAGAAGTGGACAACACTTTAAGCCAGCTCAGCTAGAGAAGGGATACCCGAGTGGAAAAGGAAAAGAGACAGAGAAAGAGGAGAAAAATGATGTTGTATTGAGACATTTAAAAAAGACGCAAGCCAACATCAGCATTTGGGGGCTGCTGATTGCCTCGCACAAACACAGGAAAGCTGTGCTGAAAGTTTTGAATAAAGCCAGCGTTCCGATAGAGGCCACCCCGAAGCAACTGGTTGGATTAATTCTGCCGATGGTTGAATCAAAATTCATTTCTTTCTCTGATAAGGATTTGCCCGCTGAGGAAAAAAGTCACAACAAGCCGCTTCATATCACCGTCAAGTGCCTAGAAAAATGGGTTCCGGTTACCCTCATCGATAACGGGTCTGCCTTAAACGTTTGCCCATTGAGGACGGCTGTGTGTTTAGGAATGAGGCCAGACTAGTTCACTCCCTGCAATCAAGGGGTACGAGCCTATGACAACACAAGAAGGGACGTACTAGGACTGGTGTCGTTCGCCGTTTTAATAGGACCTCTAGAGACGTCGATTGAGTTTCATGTGTTGGATGTGCCGACCTCCTTTAACCTGCTGCTGGGAAGGCCGTGGCTGCATGACCCAAATGTCCAGGCAGTACCGTCTACCCTTCACCAAAAACTAAAATTGATAAAGAACAGGGCAGTCCTAACCATTCATGGAGAGGACAGTATTCACCCTCCGAAAGGAGGAGAGGGCCCAACTCTACTAGAAGTTCAGCATAGTGAAGATGATGTGTTGCTCAGTGGTTTCCAGTTTGATGAAGCACAGGCTGTTCAGACGCTGATGAATGAAGAAGAAAGGTATGTCAACCCACAAGCTTTAATGATGATGAGGAAAATGTGCTTCTTCCTGGGCATGGGATTGGGACGTAAGTTGGAGGGAATCCCGGAACCCATTTAGGTATTGCCGACTTTGCACCGTTTTGGTCTTGGGTATGAGCCAACGGAAGAAGATCTGGAAGGGTCTAGAAGGGGACGAAAGGCAAATTATTCTGGGATGCTCAATGGATACTTCGTCAATGAAGGGGAAGATTTCCCGTATTATGGCTTTTCGGAACTGTGGATCGACGAAGAAACCAATCAAAAGTTACCAGGGTTGGAGATCTTTTTCAGCCACCAGCTATCTGACACGGAAGAGGAAGAAACAATGGAAGGAGAGAAGGAGGAAAAGAAGGTTCAGGAAGATGACTGGGTTGACAAGCTTGATGAAGCTGACCTGGGAATGCTGTTCAATGAGAATATGACTTAGTTGCGTATAATCGAATCGGATTGCTTCATGATGGGTTTTAGTGAGCCAGCAGACTGTACTAAGCTCATCGTCGATGCGGCTATGAAAGAGGTGAAGAATTGGACCATCGAGTCTTGTAACAAGAAGGTCATCTATCCTGAGTCCGAGTTTGAGTCGGAGTCTGTAGTCGAGGACACATCTGTTGGTGCTCCTCTCCATGCTTTTGCTATCGAGTTTGTAATTCCCTCTGTTTTTAATGAAATGAACAAGATTTTCGATTACTCTACTTTGTTTGATTTATTTCATACACTTTCTGACAATTTTAAATTCAACGGGGATATCTCCAAAGAAATAAAACTTTTAATAAAAAGAGAAGAAGAAATGCATGCCCAACCAATAATTGAAGAAACTTTATCAATAAATCTAGGTAATGAAATCAACCCGTAAAATGTTCAAATTGATTCTTTTTTATCCTCAGTTGAACAAGAGCAACAAATAACTTTATTAAAAGAATTCAAAGATGTATTTGCATGGTCTTACGAAAATATGCCCGGAATTGATCCTGACATTGTCCAGCACCATATTCCCTTATACCCTGATGCTAAACCGGTTAAACAAAAGTTAAGGCGAATCCGACCAGAGTGAGCTCTGAAGATCAAAGAAAAAGTCGCCAAGAAAATCAATACTGGATTCTTAATGGTAACCGAATATCCAAAATGGGTAGCTAACATCGTACCGGTTTTGAAGAAAGACGATCGTATCCGAGTCTGCGTGAATTTTTGGGATCTCAACAACGCTAGCCGAAAAGACAACTTTCCACTATCGCACATCGACGTCTTAGTAGACAACACAGCAGGGCAGGCCTTACTATCATTCATGGATGGCTTCTCTGGATAAAACCAAAATTTATTGGATCCCGAGGACAGAGAAAAGACGACGTTCACCACACCCTGAAGGACCTACTGTTATCGTGTGATGCCATTCGGTTTAAAGAATGCAGGGGTAACCTATCAAAGGGCTGCCACTACTCTACTGCATGACATGATACATAAGGATGTCGAGGTGTACGTGAATGATATGATAGTCAAATCCAAGGATCGGGATGGACACATCACAACGCTGCAAAAATTCTTTGAAAGAATTCAAAAATACAAGATGCGACTCAACCCACAGAAATGTGCCTTCGGAGTCACTGCCGGAAAGATGATTGGATTTATGATCACTCAACAGGGCATTGAAGTCGATCCTTCAAAGATTAAAGCAATTTTAAAAATGCCTCCTCCGAGGACCGAGCGAGAAGTTAGGGGTTTGCTGGGTAAGATACAGTTTATTAGCCGATTCATTGCAAAGCTGACAACTACCTGCGAGCCGCTCTTCCATTTGCTGAAAAAGGGGGTTAAATTTAAATGGGATCAGAAATGCTAAGATGCCTTCAATACTGTGCGACAGTACCTACAAAACCCTCCCATTTTAGCTCCTCCCGAACCTGATAGGCCACTGATTCTTTACTTGTCAGTGACTGATTCAGCAATGGGATGCAAGCTGGCACAAGAAGGTGAGACTGGAATTGAAAAGGCTGTCTACTACTTAAGCAAGAAGATGACTGGGTCATAAATACTATACACGCCGCTGGAAAAGACATGCTGGGCCTTGGTTTTGGCTTTCCGAAAACTAAGGCACTATATGTTATCTTTCACAATGAATATCATCTCTCGGATGGACCCGTTAAAGTATTTGTTCAAAAAGTCGGCGCTAACAGGAAGGCTAGCTCAATGGTTGTTGTTATTATCAGAATTTGATCTTCAATGTGTCACCCGAAAGTCAGTCAAGGGCAAAGCAGTGGCAGAATTTATGGCTGACCAACCAGTTGAAGGAGGCGAAGACAGAATTCTAGTTTCCCGACGAACTACTAATGAAAGTTGGGGAAGATAAATGGACTCTATATTTTGATGGCGCATTCAATCAATATAGCTATGGAATTGGAGTCCTTCTTGTCACTCCCGATGAATCACATGTTCTGCTGTCCCTAAAACTCAATTTTGAAGTCACCAACAAGCAGGCTGAGTATGAAGCATGTTTAGCGGGAGTTGAGGCAGCCTTAGAACTAGGGGCAAGGAAATTAGAAGTCATTGGAGACTCAGCACTGGTAGTTTCGCAAGCAGGAGGAGAATGGAAGGTTAGGGATTTAACCTTAATTCTCTACCATCAAGAGCTGGAGAAACTGATACCGTTCTTTGAATCAGTAATCTTTACCCATGTGCCAAGACTGCAGAACAAGTTTGCCGATACACTAGCCACCCTAGCATCCATGATTGACATACCACCCGAAGTGCGGATGAGACCTCTGATAAAAGAGCAAAAAAGAAAATCGGCATACGAGATGACAGCTGCTATTAAAGAAAGCACTGACGGTCTCCCGTGGTACTTTGACATTCAGAACTTCATAGAGAAAGGAGAATATCCCAAGTTTGCCAGCAAAAAAGGAAAAAAGGGAAATACATGATTCACATACCACCCGAAATGCGGATGAGACCTCTGATAAAAGAGCAGAAAAGAAAACCGGCATACGAGATGACAGCTGCTATTAAGGAAAGCACTGACGGTCTCCCATGGTACTTTGACATTCAGAACTTCATAGAGAAAGAAGAATATCCCAAGTTTGCCAGCAAAAAGGACAAAAGAGAAATACGAGGACTATCTGCACAGTTTGTCATTTGTGGTGGTAGACTGTACAAACGAGGACATTTTGGGGTCAACAAGCTGTGTATAAACACTGAAGAGGGCCAACAGCTGATGAAAGAGATACACGCAGGAGTTTGTGGGCCACACATGAGTGAAAATATGTTAGCCAAGAAGATCCTACGACAAGGATACTTTTGGATGAAAATAGAGACAAATTGTATACAGTTCGTACAAAGGTGCCATAAGTGCCAGATTCACGCAAACCTTATGCACATCCCCCCGTCTCAACTGTACAACCTGACGTCACCACGGCCATTTTCGGTATGTGGCATCGATGTGATTGGCAAAGTAACACCGAAGGCATCCAATGGGCATGAGTTTATTTTAGTGGCCATTGATTATTTCACCAAGTGGGTAGAAGCAGCTTCCTACTCGGTATTGAAGGCCTCTCATGTCGCTAAGTTCATCAAGCAAAATATCATTTACCGGTATGGAGTTCCCCACGAGCTTATCTCGGATAATGGCTCACATTTCCAAGGAGAGGTTCTGGATCTTTTCGAGGAATACCGGATAGTGGCTCATAAGTCCTCGCCATATCGGTCGCAAACCAAAGGAGCAGTCGAAGCAGCGAACAAGAATATTAAGAAAATTCTACAAAAGATGATCAACTCACATAAAGAATGGCCGGAACATCTACCATTTTCACTCTGGGGATACCGAACGTCGATCAGAACTTCAATTGGAACTACGTCGTACTCTTTAGTGTACGGGATGGAAGCTGTCCTTCCCATTGAGGTGAAAATCCCCTCACTAAGAGTAGTGGCCGAGTCCTATATCTCAAAAGCAGAATGGCAGAAGAACTGGATGGAAGAATTTCTCTTGTTTGATGAAAGAAGATTGCAAGCCCTATTTCATGTACAAGGTTACCAAATGAGGATAGTTCGGGCATTTAATAAGAAGGTCGAGATTTGGGACCTCAGAGAAGGAGATTTTGTTTGCAAAAAAATTAGAGCTCCCATCTTTGACCCAAGAGGCAAGTTCAAGCCAAGCTGGTCCGGACCATTTCTAATCAAAACCATCATGACCGGTGATGCAGTCATTATTATGGACTTGGATGGCAACGTGTTCTCCACTCCAGTTAATCTCGATCAGCTCAAAAAATACTATCCCTGAGGTAAAAATAAGAAAAAAATGAAAGCTCGCTGAGTCAAAAATCGAAAAGGCAACTCAGGCAAAAGTTAGAGCAGTCCGCAAGGTCGAAAACCCGAAAGGGCGACCTTGGCAGAAATTAGGGCATCACAAAAGGAGAGTGCCAAAACCCGAGCAAAAATCGAGTACGAACTACGTTATAGCCTGATTCCATCTTTTTGGGATACGTAGGCAGCTTCTTTTAAAGAAGTCTGGCCACTTTCTTTGTCTTTAACCATCTTTGAATATGAATAAGATCAATGCAAATTAATTTCTGAATTTTAATAAAGTCATTAAAACTTTGGATAAATTTAAACCATCTTAAACATAAAGTGGGAATTTGTCATTAGTTCGATCAGAATTACAAAGTTATGAATAAAAGGGAGGGGCACGCAAGTCCCAAACTCTACAAACAAAATAAGAGAAAACTATGAAATTTTCAAAACAAAGCAAGAGGCCTCAAGTTCTCCTTCTTTTTGCTGCTTGCGTTCCTTCTTCTTTATCTTATTTCTCTCGATCCTGCATCAGCCATGTCCTGTATTCAGCGAAAAGATTAGAGCACTGCAACTCATACAACTCCATCATTGAACGGAATGGCCAGGCATCCTGATATGATGATAGAAACGGAGCCCGCAACATGGATGAAAACAGACAGCCTTGAATGTTGGGAAAGATGAGCTGATCGCGACCAAACTGCCGCATGATCCGACAGGGGTGATAGAAGGTTGTCTGACGCAAGCCGACCAGCAGAACATCGAGATGATCCATGGTGGCCAGTGTCATAGCAGGAAGCCGCCACCAAGAGCACTGCCAGGTAATGTCCGGGCCAGTCAGAGAAGAAAGATACTATCGCCAAGATACCTCAGTATCGCATATCTAATAACGTGGGTGGTAAAGGAAAGCAACGGCATTGTGCCTGTTAGTGGGAGGCTTTTGCACAAGATTTACCTTTTCCATCAGCCAGATCTGTAGCAAGGGTTAGAACAGTAAGAGAAAAGCTTTGCAGTATGACAGAAAACTTGATACAGAGGAAGATGTTAAGCTCACCTGGAGAAGTAAAGGGCTGCCAACAAAGGTGGTGGTCTCGCCACGATGAACAGCGTCCAAGCCCAGCATTGTCTTGGCTAGAACCAGGGGCACAAAGTCTTTCCCCATCCACATTTGGCCAACAATGTCAACTAGGGCACAATTAACCTGCCCGTCAGAAGGGACAAGGAAATAATGGGCGAGGAGGCAGGAGCAAAGTGCGTAATGACGACGCAGCTGAAAGTCAATATCGCTGAAGTCACCAGTAGGATGAAACCTTTCAATAAGCCACTGGATAGGCCACAAAATTGCATCACTTGTTGCCAAATCGAGAGAAAAGGGGTAGGAACGACAACAGAACTCTGTGGAGACACGTCTAAAATGGCAAGGAACTCCTCCATAGTAGGGCAGAGTTCTTCAAGGCCAAACCGAAAGACGTGGGACTGTGGATCCCATAGTTGAACGGCGGCCTTCAACAATGGTTCGTCGATCTGCACGACCATGAGATGAAATAAAGAGTTGATCCCAAAAAAAGCAAAGTTCAGACACTCGATGTGGGAGAATGCCTCAACCCATGAAGAGAGTGGGGTAGCCATTTGAGTGTAAGCAAAAGAAAAGGGAGCCTCTAGGGATGAGTTTATACGGCATAAAAGGCAGGAAACCAAAAATTTGGCGAAAGTCACATCTATTATGGCAGCCGCCACCTTGTACTTGGCGACCACCAACCTGAAAAAGCATAGTACAGTGACATTATCGCTTTGACCAGGCAGCCGCCATGTTAGAGATGGCGACCGCCATGTGTGAGGTGGCGACCGCCATATTAAAAGGGTTCTATAGAAGCGACCGCCATGTTGAAATATGAAGGGAATATTCGGTTGGCAGTTTTGTGGCTTGTGTAAAGTGTTAACATTCGTATTGTTGACATTCGTATTGAACATACAAGATAGTTTGAGCAGTAAACAAGAAAGATTCACGTAGCAGATGAACATAAAACGGTAAAATGACACGAAGGCCCAAAAATACAATACAGTGTATCAGAATATAAACCGGGGAACCCAGGCCCAATAAACAGCAGACTAGGGCATGTCGGCCCATGGATCAAGTAAATGTATAAAAGTGTGTCAAGCCGGGGCACGCAGACCCATCAAAAGTAATGTGTCAGAAAATAAACAAAACTGGGAGGGGGGAAGCTCTCTCTCTCTCATGTATGTCTTGGGCGAACTCGACGAGAGGGGCCAGCCTCCTCCGAACTGTCGTCCTCAAACAGCCGGTTAAAGTCATCACCGTCGTTGCTGTCTAAAGAGGAAATAACTCTGGATCGGCTCTGAGCAGATGAGACCGACCCCCTAGAACGGGCTCGAGAAGATGCTCGAGAACCACAGCCTCTTACTGGGGCTGGGGCTGGAGGCCTAACTAGAACCTGTGGAGGCACTACACCGGCGACCAAAGCTGGAGGCTGTTAAAAGAAATGCAAGACTCAGAGCAAGAATAAAGGTACGAAAATGCAAAAAAAAATGAAAAGACCACGTGAGCTACTTACAAAGGCTATTGGCGTGAAAGCAATGCCGGCCACCCGCATCGAGGCATCCATCTGTCGGACCATCACTCTCAGGCCGGTGACCATCAGCATCGTCCGGTCCACCCATGCCTGATTAAACTACAAAAGGAAAGAGAAGAAGTCAGCCAGACAAATGAAGCAAAAAATGAAAGAAAGGAGTAAGGATAAGGAAATACCTGGCCAATCTCTGCTCTAAACTCAGAAACTGGCAGCACTGGAACAGGAAGGGATAAAGGGAAGCCATAGGCCACAGTCTGGATCTCTCAGGGGATCTCCGGACCTATCACCCCTCTAGCTCCAGCTCCGGGGGCAGCAGCTCCAGTAGCTCCAGCATCAGCACCGGCATCAGCAACCTCCAGTGCCTGTCCTCGCCTCCTGCCGCCAAGGCCAGCCAGGCCAGAACCTAAGGGGCCCATCAGGTGCACCCATGCCCAGGCTGTGTAATCCCCCTCCGCCACCAGTAGCTCTGAAACGGGAGTCCCCACCGTCTCCAATAGCAAGTCGGCGCGGCCTATATGATCCGTCCGGCACATGTAGGATGGAGGAACCACTGGTATCCTAAAGTGATCAAGGCCGAGGGACTGACAGACCACTCGCTCTCCGAGATAAAACTCCCTACCAAATGGGCCCTCCAGCAGGATCTGCCTAGAAGCGATATCCCTGCTGCGCATCAGATCTGCGCCGGCCCGATCCTCAGCTCCTCGCCAAACATCCCAGTGAACCTGCAGTAATTCAAAGAATAGTGTAAATAAAAAAAAGCAAGCTGTGAATATAGTACAGTATGATAGCCAGTGTACAGAATACAGTGATCAGTGTGCAAAATAAAAGTGTACAGTACAGAGAACAGTGCAGAAAATAGATACCTACTCAGGGGTCAGCTGGTCCAATGAGATTAAAAAATGGTCTATGTCCTTCCCTCCAGCCTTCTTCCCCTTTAGCCCATAGGACCACCGGGCTGCTCGGGAAATAACCAGAGGGTCTGCTGCAGAGTTCACTAGGACATGAAGCCTGATGAACTCGTAATTGCACAGCTGCAATGAAAAATGCGTCAATCAATAAATAATGAATAACATGAGAATGGAAATGAATAAAATAATACAGAAACTAAATCATACCTCACAAACCCTCCAGTATCCCCTAATGCTAAGCTCCTGAGGGAACCAGGTCAGCGTCCGCATGAATCCGTAGAGGGTAGCTAGAGCAACTCCTTCCCAGTAGAATGAGGCAACTCGGTCCAAAAGGGCAAGGGCGCCAAGGTAATTTAGATGAATGGTATTCTCCTTGTTCGAAAATAAGGAGGTACCAAGCATATACATCAAAAAGTCCCGGGCGACCCACTCGAAGTGGCGGGGCTCAAAGCAGTGAAAGTAGCAGAAGTGCTCGAAGAACCAAGTGTATCGAACCCGATCTCTGTCCATCATAGTAAGAACGGCTCCGAGAAAATACAACAGCGCATCAGTGGAGCGACCGACGGTTGGATCAAACGGAATGGGCGCTCGTCCATCCCGTATACCGGTAATCAGTACGAAGTCGAAAGGCATCAGAGTAGCCTCAAAGGTGGTAAAATAGAAGGTATTTGTGGTATCCCACCACCGCTCAGCCAGGGCTGTCAGTCAGACCCAATCATTGTTCGTCCTACCCAGCAAGGGTATAAATCGAGCAAAGCCGGAGGCATCAATAATGACCAGACTAGGAGCAGGGAGGGCATCATACCACTCCAATACCTCTCCAGAGGCAGAACCTCTGAAACCTCTAACATAGTGGCCAGCCTGAGAAGAAGAAAACAAGAAGAAGATATATAAAAAATAGATCAAACAAGCAAAGTGCAGAAAATGATTGAAAGCAAACCCTAGGTTCGTGTGTATGTGATGACCCTTCGGTTCTTTCAAAAGTTCTAGAAAAGACTAGGCACCCCAACCCTAGGTTCGTGTGTATGTGACAACCCTCCGGTTCTTTCAAAAGTCTTAGAGAATACTAGGCACCCCAACCCTAGGTTCGTGTGTATGTGACGACCCTCTGGTTCTTTCAAAAGTCTTAGAGAATACTAGGCACCCCAACCCTAGGTTCGTGTGTATGTGACGACCCTCTGATTCTTTCAAACCCTGATAAATCAGGCAAATTTCCCTAACCCTAGGTTCGTGTGTATGTGACGACCCTCCGGTTCTTTCAAACCCTGATAAATTAGGTAAATTCTCCTACCCTAGGTTCGTGTGTATGTGACGACCATTTGGTTCTTTCAAAAGTCCTAGAAAAGACTAGGCACCCCAACCCTAGGTTCGTGTGTATGTAACGACCCTCCGGTTCTTTCAAGCCCTAATAAATCAGGCAAATTCTCCTACCCTAGGTTCGTGTGTATGTGACGACTCTTAAATTCTTTCAAAAGTCCTAGAAAAGACTAGGCACCCCAACCCTAGGTTGGTGTGTATGTGACGAACATCCGGTTCTTTCAAGCCCTGATGAATCAGGTAAATTTCCCTAACCCTAGGTTCGTGTGTATATGACGACCTTCCGGTTCTTTCAAAAGTCCTAGAAAAGACTTGGCACCCTAACCCTAGATTCGTGTGTATGTAACAATGCTCTAGTTCTTTCACACCCTAGTAAAAGTCTAAGAACCCTAAAATTCCAAGCAGATCTCTATCTTTTGAGTTAAAATAAAAATAAAATAAAATAAAATATGTAAAAAAAATAACAAAAAGAATATAAAAAAAAGAAGAGAAAAAAGCAAAGAAAATTTCTCCTTTAATGTTGGTATTTTGCCCATTTTGTTCCAATTTTCTTCAATTTCTAGGATTTTCATAAATTTTTTTAAGAATTATCTCAAATTTGTTTCTCATTTTCTAGGATTTTCTTAAAATTTCTAGAAGTATCACAAAATTGTTGTTCAATTTCTATAATTTTCTAATATTTTCTAAAAATTTTTAGAATTTTCTAAACTTTTTAGAATTTTCTAAAAATTTTCTAGAGTTTCTTTAAAGATTTGCCCCAAGTTTCTACAATTTTCCTTAATTTTCTAAAAAAAAATTCTAGAATTCTCTAGCATTGCTCTAAAAAAGGGGGGCTCTTCTAAAAGATTTTTTAAAATTTTCTAGAATTTTTCTATAAAAAAAAACTTTTCTAACATTTTCCTAAAACTTTTTCAAAATTTTTAAAATTTTCTAAAATTTTTCAAGAAAAAGTTTTCTAAAATTTTTCAAGAAAAAGTTTTCTAAAGGTTTTTTCAAATTTTCTAGAAGTTTTCTAAATTTTTCCTAAGATTTTCTACAAGATTCTTAGGATTTTTCAAAGTTTTTAGAATTTTCTCCTAAGATTTTTCAAAAAAATTTTGAATTTTTCTAAATTTTTTTAAAGATTTTCTAAAGTGTTTTTTAAAACTTCTTCTTCAAAATTTTCTATTATTTTTCAAAAATTTTCCTAAAAAAAAAATTAGGATTTTCTAAAATTTTCTTCTCTAAATTTTTCTATAACTTTTGAAAAATGGTCTAAAAAGTTTTGATAAAAATTACCCATTTAGCTGTTATATCCCAAAAATAAAATCAAAATTTTTCCCTTAAATTTGTATGCTTTTCACTAAAATAATTACCTCTTTATTGTTTGTTCAAAATCTTAGTGTCCCTACTGTTTTAATCTCCATTACAGAGGTCCCTAAACTAAGGTATCAGCATCACACCATCATCATCATTCATCATTATCATATCATTTGAGGGATCTAAGGCATGGGTCTACGTTTCACATATCATGAAAAATATGCTTTGAATTTGAAATAATAGGAATAGGCAACCTACCGAAGGTCGCTGACGAGAGATGTGGTGATTGGGCTCCCGCAAAAGAACGTCAGCAGCAACCGCATTAGCAGGAGGCTCGTAGCATCTCATCCCGCGGTATACTATGCGATGAGGGACCGGATCGTAAGTATGTGGGTCAAGAGGTGCTGGATCACCCTCTCCCGCGTCCGGATCCAGAAAGTCTGCTACCGCAGCCTCGGCGGAAGCGTATGCAGCCGCTTGTGCCTCAGCAGCAACCCGTGCCTCCTCCTCAGCTGCCTGGCGAGAGGCGCGCTCTGTCTCAAGCAAGAGAGCATCCATCGCAGCGCTGGGCTGCGTAACAGTGACCCCACTGGCAGGCTAACTAGTGGATGTATCCCTGAGAGTCCCCATAGAGGAACTCCCGGCAGCAGCAGGACCCCATCGTGCCCCCAAGTCATCATCTCCCTGGCTTGAGCCAGCCATGAAAAGGAACGGAAGCATAAAAAGCAGCGTAAACATCTCGTATCAAAGAGGAGTAAGAAAAAAGCAAGAGAGAGTTTGGAGCCAAAAAGAGTGAGAGGGAGTTTGAGAGCGTAGGAAGGCTAGAGAGAGGGTGAGAAAGTGAAAAGTGAGCCCACCATGGGCGCCTCAAAGGCCCTTATCTGCATTTGGAGTTAGCGGCCGCCACTTTCTATTATAGCGACTGCCAGGATTGTGAGAGGACACATGGCGACCGCCATGTTGTAAGGGTTTGAAGTGGGCGGCCGCCATGTCAGAGGGATTTCACCTTGGCAACCGCCAGTATGTCAAACGTCACGTCACTTTCGTCATGACGACCGCTATGTCAGTATATCATAATGACGTTTTGGGGTTCCTAAGGGGCTGTTTGGGGTTTTTTTTTGTTATTTTATCTTTAGCATTTTGTTATTTTGCTTCATGTAATTCATTTTTGTAAGTAAAAATAATAATAAATAAAAATATAGGGTGTTTATTTATCTAACTTTTTATTTTAAAAATCTTGGGTGTTTTGTTTCAGTATATTCGTCGTTCATCTTCCGATAAATTTAATTTTAAAGCCGTAATTAGGCTTTTGATTATTTTTATCTCACATTTTATCCTGAATTTTTAGGTCTTAACTCAACCTATTAAATTCGTGGTTCATCCTCCGATAAATTTAATTTTAAAGCCGTAACTAGACTTTTGATTATTTTTATCTCACATCTTATCCCGAATTTTTAGGTCTTAATTCAATCTATTAAATTCGTGGTTCATCTTGTGATAAATTTAATTTTAAAAGCGTAACTAGGTTTTTGATTATTTTTATCTCACATCTTATCCCGAATTTTTAGATCTTAACTCGACCTATTAAATTCGTGGTTCATCCTCCGATAAATTTAATTTTAAAGCCGTAACTAGACTTTTGATTATTTTTATCTC
>JAOTRH010012461.1:0-22997 GCA_034768845.1 Heliamphora exappendiculata
AAATCCGATAGGTTCTCACAAGGGAAGGTTCAAGGCTAACCGCTACCTATCCTATGCAGGGACTTTCAGGTGTCTATCTCTCTTGCAGTCAGCTTTGTAATCGGGGTTTGTACTCCCGCCAATTTCATTCATGGGGGGATTGTTGGAATTTTTGTGAATTCATTGGCTATTGAATTCCAGAATTCAATACAAGAATTCAATTGTAATTGAATTGGCCATACAATTGGCAATTGAATCTTGAAAATTAATTATATTCATAGTTATTGATTCTCCTATAACCCCCTCCATGATGGAAGGTCTATATATACTGTCATCCCATTCAGTTTTTAGAGCAAAGAGAAGAAGAGACAGAACAGAGAAAACCACAGCAGAGGTGAGAAAGGAGAGATACAATTCTCAAATTATATTGCAAGCTGTAAGAGAGAGAAAGATAGACGGAGTACGTTCATACCCGATCCTTGGTGGTGTTCCAACGATCGTATAGCCGTTTTATCCTGGGAGAGTGACGCCGGTTGAAAACCTACAACACCCTTGGTAGGCGATGAATCATTCTTAAGTAAACTGCGATTGCAGGACTCGGTTTGCAAATTCTATTCATGTTATTTCTGTTATTTTATTTTTCTGTATTTTTAGATTATTGTAATTGTTGAAAATTAATAAAGATGTATTTTCTGGATCACCGAGCATGTATATATTTTATTTTGGCGTTGAATTTTCTTCCAACATAACCCATCACCCGACAATATGTATTCGGTTTTTAATTTTGTCACCCACAACCGACCAATGAATTTGATAGTTTTCGATCCTTGGATTTGACGAGTTCATTGGTGGGTGCAATTTAGTTTGGAGGTTTGAACTTGCCTATTGTAAACTTCAATTGTTAATCTTGTTTTATTTTTTAGCTAAGTATAATAGTCTTTTTTTATTAAAAAATTATGTTTAATAAATTTAAAGCTCAAAAATCATTAATTTATCAATTAAATCACAAATACTAAATTACATAGTTTTACATAAAAATATTAAAGTAATAACAACTTAATCTTATAATAAATGTAAAATCTATAACTTTTAATATAATTTGTTGGTCAGGTTGGGTTCGACCGGTGGCTACAATCAAAACTAGTAACTCGGCCACTATCTAAGAAAAAAAATTTGAAAAACTTATCACATGACTATTTTATAGGCAAAATTATCTATTATCATGTCGGTTAAATTAGGTTGGGCGGTTTGCGCGGATCAATCTAATCCATGGACACCCGTAGGTGGGGCGATTGGGAAGGGGGGTCCATGAAAGAACATCCTTAGAAGCTTATGCAAGTTATTCGTTGCGAAGGAATGAAAAAATATTATGTTAGGAATAATGAAAGGGTTGAGCAGTAATATTGGATGGGAGTGATGAGAGAGAAAAGAGACGACAAATTGGTGGCGGTGACGGATAGCAGAGAAATTGGTGGTAGAGTTTTAGGATATTGACTACTAAAAGTTATTTTGGTAAGTTTTAGGATATTGATTACTAAAAGTTATTTTGGTAAGTTGAATAAGGGATAAAATTGAAAAAAAATATTCTTTTATTTTAATTTTGTGTTCCTAAAGTAAAATGGTGTGCAAATAGAATTTTTCTATTTTAAGATACACATGAATGCGCATCTTAATTAGTTTTTCGTTTTATTTGATAATTTTAATTTAAAAATTATTTTATTTAAATGAATTACATTGAATATAAAAGATTAAATCAAATATAAATAATAGCAAGGCTAGCGGGAAGTTTTGCGAATTGAACTTTTTTCAATTATTTTTGTACAAAATTTATTCTAACAAGTTTAACAGTCAAAATAATAATATATCTCATTATCTAAGTATTTATTTCATACTAATTAAATATAAATATAATTTTACGATATATATTTTCTTTCATAATTTTATTTACAATCTCAGTGTAACTTATCACAATTTTATTTTAATTTCATTATATTTAATGTTTTTATTTCATAATTTTCTTACATTTATTTTATGTACCTCTGATCTCTACACCTTCTCCCAAAAGATGGGCTTCAGAAACTAATTCTCACCATTTTTTTCACCTTTGCATGCACACATTAATCAATCACCATCTAAGAATTTCCAATACAATTCTACCCTAATCATCTTTCACATTAATCAATGACCATTCAGTTTTATAAAAAAAAAAATTAATTTAACTGCATAATAGTTCATATGATGTACTAGCAAGATATATTCCATATTTATTTTTTTCTTAATTTTCTCGACCAAATAGTAACTTGCAATTGCTTGATTAGTTGAGAAACAAAACTATAAACTAAACACACCTTAAATTAAAAACTAAAAAGCTTTCTAAATGGCAATTTATAAAATTTAAAAAAAAAATCGAAAGTTGCATTAATCTATACTATTATTATATTTAAACAACTCACTTGGTGTGAACTCAAAATTAAAGCCGGCTCACATAATTTTAATTCCAAAATTATCCAAAGAATTTTTGTTTTTACCAGCAATTGTACAACTAATTCATTAACTATAAGGACAATAAAATAAAAATAATACACATTTTAACCCACTCTCCCTACATCCAACCACCCTGCAATACAACCCTCTTATTTGGCAACTTCCATTCCTGCATTTTGCTCTCTACAATTCTGCTTCGTTCTTCATTTTCGATTATCCTCTGCAAGAAGAAGGCGAATTGTTGCCTTCCTCCCATTTCCGATTATCCTACGTTCATTGATTGGCACTGCATTTTTTTGCAAAGAAAAATCTTAGAAGTGAGTCACAACTGCACATTAAAAACTCTCTCACTCACTCTCTCATTGGTCTTTGACTTTGAGACATTTTAATATTGCTCTGTTAGTAATATCAGTCCATTGGAACTCATTCTTCTTCAAAAATGAAAAAATCGAACACGTACAAATAAAATTGTTATTTTATTGTAAATACTTTCTTACAATTTATTTTTATGTTTTGCTTTTATTTTTTTTATTTGTTGGGAGAAATATAACGCAATACAAGATTTGGTCGGTGGTCCGAAAAATACATCTTTATTAACAAACAACGATTACAATAAACTGAAATTACAAGAAATGAAATACAGAAATTAACATGAATAGACAATGCAAACAGAGTCCTGCAAACGCAGTTTCCTTAAGAATGATCCACCGTCTACCGAAGATGTTGTAAGTTTTCCACCGGCGTCACTCTCACAGGATAAAACGGTTAACCCGACCGTTGGAACACCACAAAGGATCGGTTATGAACGTACCTCGTCCGTCTTTCTCTATTTCTCATAGAACTTGCAATCTACTTGTATACTTTTCTCTCTTATCTCTGTGCCTTGGTGTCTCTTCTCCTCTTCAGAAAAGGCTGGCTTATAAAAAATTTCTGTCATGGTGGTTACATCAGAATTCAAATGCCAATTGAATGGCCAATTGAATTAGTAATTGAATTTTGGTATTGAATCCAATTGAATTCTAGAATGCAATGACCACTTGAATTCAGAATTGCAATTGAATTCAGGTATAAATGCCAATTGAATTCAGCCAAATGAATCCAGGAATTCCAACATTATTTTCACTTAAATATTATACAATCTATGTTTGGTTTCTTATTTTTAGGTTCGATTGTATTTTGTGGAACTAATATATATGAAGTAATTGAATAAATTAAGTGTTTGTCCATGCATCGCGTGTGCCTGACCACTAGTTTATACATAAAAAATTACAATTGAACACATAGTTAAATACTTGAAGTTTGAACTTTCTTACAAGAATCTGAGTTAGTTTGAAAACCAAAATTGACGAGAATAACTTCTCTGTTTAATGCAAAGAACTTGTGGCTAGATTAAGTGCTTTCGTAACCTAGCTGGCAATAAGATTTCAGCATATTTTCTGTTGAAAATAGTGAATTCAATTGGTCATTATTTTAGAATTGATTTCTGAATTCAATTGACAATTCAATTGGCCATTCAATTGGTAATTGAATTCCAGAAATCAATACCATTCATTGGCAATTGATTTTTCTTTTTAATTCTATTGTAACTCTCCGTGGGAGAATATATATATATATATATATATATATCCTCTAGTATTTTGAATAAGCACAGACAAGAGGTAAGTGGAGAAACAGAATACAGGAAGAGGAGAAAGAGAAAGAGAGAGATACCTTATTACAATTGTCTATTAGGATAGAGAAAGACAGACGAGGTGTGTTCATATAGTCGATCTTTAGTGGTGTTCCAACGTTCGGGTCAACCGTTTTATCCTGGAGAGTGACGTCGATGGAGAAACCTAAAACACCCTTGGTAGGCGGCGAATCATTCTTAAGAAAATTGCGTTTGTAGGACTCGATTTGCATATTCTGTTCATATTATTTCTGCAATTTTATTTTTGTAAATTTTTTTTATTGTAATTTTTGAAAGTTAATAAATATGTATTTTCTGGACCACCGAGCATATCTTGTGATTTTATATTTCTCCAAATAATCTTAAGAATGATTCATTTTTAAACCTGCTCGGTTTGGGTCTTATATATATATATTTTTAACCAGAAAATACATGTTTATACTTCTAATATATTCTGTAAGTATGTTTAGGTTTTATGGATTCACTATAGTAAGAGAACATTTATCTTGTTCAGAATAATGTGTTCTGAATAATCCAAATCATAGTGGTTTGCTGTCCGCCATCACCTAGTCGCCTATTCAGAAATATAGAGAATTCTGGTCGTTTGTGTCGACACCTTTTTGTTTGTGTCGACACTTTTGGCTGCTTGTGTCGACACATTTTCTGTTGGTGTCAACCCTTTTCTTCTATTAGTGTTGAGTTGAACTCTCAGTTCTTTTGTGTCGACACCTCTCTTTGTTTGTGTCAACACTTACCTCTGTTTGGAACTCTCGGTTCTTTTGTATCGATTCTTTTGTGTCGACACCTCTATTTGTTTGTGTCAACACCAACCTCTATTTAGAACTCTCGGTTCTTTTGTGTCGACATCTCTCTCTATTTGTGTCGACACCTACCTCTGTTTGAATCTCTCGATTCTTTTGTGTTGACACCTGGGGTGTTTGTGTTGATACCTTCATTAGTTGTGTTGACACCTTTCTCTGTTTGTGTCGACACCTGGGTTATTTGTGTTGACACTTTTCCATGTTTGTGTCGACACCTTTGCTGTTTGTGTCGACACCTTTACTGTTTTTTTTGTTGATGTCAACCATTTTCTTCCTGTGTCGACATCTTTGTTATGTGATGCATAACAAAGACCCGATCGGCTAAGGCCGAAGGCAGCCTTGCGCGGTTGACCTTGGAAAGGTTGAATAGTTCAGCCTTTTGGGATTCGAAAGCACTTGCTATAAGCAATGGTTCAGCCGTGCGCTGCCCTCGAACTCTCTCCCGGGGCGCTGCCCCCGGGACCCCCGCGACCTGACTGGGTAGATCGATCCCTATGAGGGTGCTGCCCTCAGACTCTCGCCTAGGGGCGCTACCCTTAGGAACTTCGCTAGGGGGCACGGCCTCTAAAACCCCCACCAGGGGGCGTGCCCCCTGGGACCCCACCACATGACAGACTATGTTTGGGGAAATTAAGTCTAGATTGTTAATCTATTCCTGTTGTCGATATTGTAAAGATCTAATATGTGAATTGATCTTATTTCGGGAAACATATCGACTGGAAAACAAGTTGCTCCTGAAAAATAAGTCGCTCCTATGCCTGGTGTTCTAACTATTCCATTGTCTCACGTGAATAAACCAGGAAAGTTTAGAGAAGGAGATGACTTTAAAAGATGGCAATAAAAATGGTGTTCTACCTCACCACTCTGAATCTGGCCAGATGTCTGACTGAGGAAGCTTCAGTTGCTGATGAGAATGCAGACACTCAGAAATTGATGGCAGTTGATAATTGAAAGAATGTAGATTATCTGTGCAAGAATTATGTTCTGAATGGTCTAGATGACTCATTGTATTATGTGTTTAATAAGGTGAAAACTGCTAAAGAACTGTGGGAGTCCTTAGATCGAAAGTACAAAATTGAAGGTGCTGAGTCCAAGAAGTTCATAGTGGGCTGGTTCCTTGATTATGTAATGAAAGACTCAATACCGGTGACAATTCAAGTCCAAGAGCTTCAAATTTTGATCAATGAGATCAAAGCAGAAGGAATATTACTGAGTGAAGTATTCCTAGTGGCTGTAGTAATCCACAAGCTTCCTAAAACATGAAAGGAATTCAAGTGCTATCTAATCTTCAAAAATAAGGAGATGACTTTGGAGGTTCTATTCTTCAAACTTAATGTTGAGGAAGAAAATCGAGCAAGGAGTAAGAGTGTCAAGTCCAACTCTAACATGGCCAATGTAATGGAAGTTGGTAACTCTTCAAGAGCAAAGAAGAGTATTCATGACAGGCATGCCAACACAAGGTTTGATAAAAAGTCAAACTAGGACCAAGAGGCCATATTGCTAAAAAGAAGAAGGAGAAATTCCAAGAAAAATACTTTAACTGTGACAAGTTTGGGCATCGTGCTTCAGAGTGCAAGAAGCCGAAGAATCCCCATGCTCAAGCTCATATGGCAGAGGCAACTGAGGGTGTCTCAAATATTAATCTCTCGGCCATGGTCTCTGAGGTAAACATGGTAGACTCAAATCCACAAGAATGGTGGATAGACACAGGGGCCACTCGCCATGTCTGCTGTGACAGACATATGTTTAACACCGTTGAGATGGTGGCCCATGGTTTGAAGCTATATATGGAAAATTTAGCTACCTCAGACGTGTTAGGGTAAGGCCAGGTGATCCTCAAGATGACATCCTAAAAAAGAGTTGACATTGAATAATGTGCTCTATGTGCCATATATTCGAAAAAATTAGATATCTGGGTCTCTGTTGAGCAAGCTTGGGTTTCAGATGGTCTTTGAGGCAGATAGAGTTACTCTGTCTAAGGCTGGGATGTAAGTGGAGAAAAAATATATGACTAATAGTCTACTCAAGATGAATGTAATGACTGTCATTTTCACTGCTAATAAAATGAAATCTCATGTTGCTTATGTGCTTGAATAATCTATTTTGTGGCATGGTAGACTAGGTCATGCTAATTATGATTCTATGCGTAGATTAATTAACTTGAAGCACATACCTGGTTTTGATATTGAAAAAACTCAAAAGTGTGAAACTTGTATGGAGGCTAAGGTAACTAGGTCTTCATTTTACTTGGTTAAAAGAAGCACTGAGCCACTAGGGTTAATTCACACTGATGTGTGTGATCTACAATATGTTCAAACTCCTAGTGCGAATAAGTACTTCATCACGTTTATTAATGATAGTACAAAGTATTGCTATATTTACTTGCTAAAGAGTAAGGACGAAGCTTTGAACAAATTCATTATGTACAAGAATGAAGTTGAAAACTAACTTAGCAAAAAGATTATGGTGTTGAGAAGTGACCGAGGTGGTCAATATGAATTACCGTTTGGTGGATATTGTGCTGAGCACGGAATTATCTACCAAGCCACTGCACCTTACTCACCTCACCAGGATGGGACTGCTGAACGTAAAAATCGTACCTTGAAGGATATGATGAATGCTATGTTAGTAAGTTCTGGATTGCCTCAGAACATGTGAGGTGAAGTGGGCTAATCACTTCCTGAATTTAGTACATTGCAAGAAGAATGAAAAAACACCTTATGAGTTGTTTAAAGATAGGAGGTCTACCTATAATTACTTAAGAACATGGGGTGTCTTGCGAAGGTAGCTATACCTCCTCCTAAGAAGGAGAAGATAGGTCCAAAAATCGTTGATTGTGTTTTCATTGGTTATGCTCAAAATAGCAGTGCTTATCGATTTCTTGTGTATGAATCTGCAGTAATAGATATTCACAAGAATACAATCATGAAGTCTAGAAATGTGTCGTTCTTTGAACACAAATTTCTGTGTAGATCCATTAAAGAGTCAAGTTCAGTAAATGGACTTTGCATTCTGCTAATGATAGCAGTAGAGACCTAGAAGAGAAAGTTGATATAAAACTAAGACGTAGAAAATAGGGTAAGAAATCAACCTCATTCGGTCCAAATTTTCTAACCTACATGTTAGAAAATGAGCCTCGTACGTATAAGGAAGCTGTGAGCTATCCCGAAGCTCCATTTTGGAAAGAAGCGATTAGAAGCGGGATTGGTTCCATACTACAGAACCATACGTGGGAACTAGTGGATTTGCCACAAAGTAGTAAGCCTTTAGGCTACAAATTAATCTTTAAGAGGAAGATGAAAGCAAATGGATCAATAGATAAGTACAAAGTTAGGCTTGTTATCAAAGGATACAGATAAAAGGATGGCTTAGATTACTTTGATACTTATTCTCTTGTATCCAGAATAACCTCATTTCGTATGATAACCGTTATTGCGGCCTTACGAAATCTAGCGATACATTAGATGAATGTAAAAATAGTTTTTCTAAATGGAGATCTAGATGAAGAAATCAACATGGAACAACTTAAGGATTTTTCTGGGCCAAAAGGAAAAGTCTGTAAGCTAGTTAGATCATTGTACGGTCTAAAGCAAGCTCCTAAATAATGACATGAGAAGTTTGACAATGTAGTATTGTCTCATGGGTTTCAAATCAACGAATGTGACAAATGTGTATATGCCAAAGACACTGATGACGGTTATGTCACTCAGTGTCTCTACGTTGATGACGTGTTTATTGTGGGAAGCAACGATAAGGTTATCTAGTCTACTAAAGATATGTTGAATTCAAAGTTTGATATGAAGGATATAGGTCTCGCTAATGTAATTTCTGGGTGTTTAGATCACCAGAACGTTAAACGGCCTTATGTTGTCTCAAACTCATTATGTTGACAAGATTCTGAGGAAATTCAACAATTCTGATACTAAAGTCGTCAGGACCTTGGTGGACATAAGTATCCATTTATCCAAGAATGGGGGGAAAAGTATCTCCCAATTGGAATATTCTCAGGTCATCGGGAGTATAATGTACTTGATGAGTTGTACAAAGCCTGACATAGCCTACTCAGTAAGTAGACTGAGCCAATACACAAGTAATCCAGGACATGATCATTGAAAAGCGATAGTTAGGTTACTATGCTATTTCAGATATACTCGTCATTTGGAACTGCACTACACCAGATATCTAGCAGTATTAGAAGGGTACTGTGATGCAAATTGGAAATCGAACACGAAAGACTTAAAGTTTACAAGTGGATATGTATTTATACTTGGTGGTGCAGCGGTATCTTGGAAATCTTTCAAACAGACGTGTTTGGCACGTTTTACGATGGAATTAGAATTCATTGCTTTAGATAAAGCAACTGAAGAAGCCGAATGGCTACGGTAATTTCTCAAAGATGTTCCAAGATGGCCTAGACCTGTGCTAGTTATGTGTATCCATTGCGATAGTCAATCGATAATAGGTAGGGCACATAGTCATATGTATAACGGTAAGTCTAGACATATACGTCGTAGATATAATACCATTAGAAAACTACTTTCAAGTGGGGTTGTCACAATTGACTATGTAAAGTCAAAGAACAATATTGTGGATCTGCTGACCAAAAGGTTAACCAAAGAGTTAGTTGAACGAGCATCGATATGAATGGGATTAAATCCTGTGACATACAAAGGTATCGTGAAGAAAAACCCAACCTAACTGAATGGAGATCCAGAGATCTAGGTTCAATGGGATAATCTAATTGCGTATACTTAGGATAATCACCGTAGAGTTTGAGAACTCTTACCTATTCCTATGGCGCAGCAGTGATTTGGGAGGTTAAGCATTAGCATTTAATGACTTTTACTGGTGAGCCAGGCTGGTATAGAGAAATACCATTGAATAAAAGTCACCTATGTGAATATGAAGTGGGGCCGCTTCTTTGAGAATTTGACAAGGCAAAATTCTCGAGAAAATACTTGCACAACCAGGAAGAGTGTTTCATGGCCAAAACGAACACAACCGTGAGAACGAAAACTTCATTGTCAAAGTCGTTGTGTGAAGCCTATTGTCTCGGTTTATTGCTAAGACGCCACAGTTCAAGGCGGTACCGCCTACTTGTTTGGTGGTAAATCTGATAGGTTCTTATAAGGAAATGTTAAAGGCTAACCGCTACCTATCCTATGTAGAGACTTTCAGTTGTTTATCTCTCTTGTAATCAGCTTTGTAATCTGATTTGTACTCCCGCCAATTTCATTCATTAGGGGGATTGTTGGAAATATTGAATTCAATTGGACTTTATTCTAGAATTATTGGCCATTATTCTAGAATTGATTTCTGAATTCAATTGACAATTCAATTGTCCATTCAATTGGCAATTGAATTACAGAAATCAATACCATTCATTGGCAATTGAATTCCAGAAATCAATACCATCAATCCGCCTACCAAGGGTGTTGTAAGTTTCTCCATCGATGTCACTTTTCCAGGATAAAATGGTTGACTCGAACGTTGAAACACCACCAAAGATCGACTACTCGAATGCACCTCTTCTGCCTTTCTCTCTCTCACAACAGACAATTGTAATCTGGTCTCTCTCTCTCTCTCTCTCCTTCTCCTCTCCCAATATTCTGTTTCTCCACTTACCTCTTGTCTGTGCTTATTCATAATACTAGATGATATATATATACATATAGACCTTCTCCCATAGAGAGTTACAACAGAATTGAAAAGAGAAATCAATTGCCAATGAATGGTATTGATTTTTGGAATTCAATTGCCAATTGAATGGCCAATTGAATTGTCAATTGAATTCAGAAATCAATTCTAGAATAATGGCCAATTGAATTCACTATTTCTAACAATCCCCCCATGAATGAAATTGGCAAGAGTACAAACCAGATTATAAAACTGATTGCAAGAGAGATAGACAACTGAAAGTCCCTGCATAGGATAGATAGCGGTTAGTCTTGAATCTTCCCTTGTGATAATCTATCAGATTTATTACCAAACAAGTGGGCGGTA
The DNA here is from genome assembly GCA_034768845.1 of Heliamphora exappendiculata. Classification (NCBI taxonomy): domain Eukaryota; kingdom Viridiplantae; phylum Streptophyta; class Magnoliopsida; order Ericales; family Sarraceniaceae; genus Heliamphora; species Heliamphora exappendiculata. Next base: position 10,957 of record JAOTRH010012461.1, read on the forward strand.
CCGCCTTGAACTATGTCACCTTAGCAGTAAACCGAGACAATAAGCTTCACACAACAACTTTCACAACGAAATTTTCGTTCTCACGGTTGTGTTCGTTTTAGCCTTGAAACACTCTTCCTGGTTGTGCAAATATTTTCTCAAAAATTTTACCTTATCAAATTCTCAAAGAAGCAGCCCCACTTCATACTCACATAAGTGACTTTTATCCAATGGTATTTCTCTATACCAACCTGGCTCACTAGTAAAAGTCATTAAAAGCTAATGCTTAACCTCCCAAATCACAGCTGCATCATAGGAATAAGTAAGAGTTCTCAAACTCCACGGTGATTATCCTAGGTATAAGCAATTAGGTTATCCCATTGAACCTAGATCTTACGATCTCTAGTAAGCTAGGTTGGGTTTTCCTTCACGATACCTTTTTATGTCACAGGCTTTAATCCTATTCCCATCGATACTCATTCAACTAACTCTCTGGTTAATTCTTTGGTCAGCGGATCCGCAATATTGCCCTTTAACTTTACATAGTCAATTGTGACAACCCCACTTGAGAGTAGTTTTCTAATGGTATTATGTATATGACGTATATGTCTAGACTTACCATTATATATATGACTCTGTGTCCTACCTATTATCGATTGACTATCGCAATAGATACACATAGTTGGCACAGGTCGAGGCCATCTTGGAACATCTTTGAGAAATTACCGTAGTCATTCGGCTTCTTCAGTTGCTTTATCTAAAGCAATGGATTCTAATTCCATCGTAAAACATGCTATACACGTCTGTTTGGGAGATTTTCAAGATACCGCTGCATCACCAAGTATAAATATATATCCACTTGTAAGATTTGAGTCTTTTATGTCCGATATCTAGTTTGTATCACAGTACCCTTCTAATACTGCCAGATATCTGGTGTAGTGCAGTCCCAGATCACGAGTATATCTCAAATAGCGTAGTAACCTAACTATGGCTTTCCAGTGATCATGTCCTGGGTTACTCATGTATCGGCTCAATCTACTTACTAAGTGGGTTATGTTAGACCTTACACAACTCATCAAGTACATTATACTCTCGATGACCTGAGAATATTCTAATTGGAAGACACTTTCTCCCCCATTCTTGAATAAATGGATACTCATGGCCATCGGGGTCCTGGCGACTTTAGTGTCAGAATTGTTGAATTTCCTCAAAATCTTGTTAGCATAATAAGTTTGAGACAACGTAAGGCTGTCCAATGTTCTAGTAATCTGGACACCCATAATAACATTAGCGAGACCCATATCCTTCATGTCAAATTTCGAATTTAACATATCTTTAGTAGACTGGATAACCTTGTTGTTGCTACTCACAATGGGCATGTCATCAACATAGAGACACAGGATGACATAACCTTCATCAATGTCTTTGACATATACACATTTGTCACACTCGTTGATTCAAAACCTACGAGATAATACTACATTGTCATACTTCTCATTCTATTGTTTAGGAGCTTGCTTTAGACCATACAACGATCTAACTAACCTACAGACTTTTCCTTTAGGCCTAGAAAAATCCTCAGGTTGTTCCATGTAGATTTTTTCATCTAAATCTCCATTTAGAATAGCTTTTTTTACATGTATCGCTAGATTTCGTTAGGCCGCAATAGCGGTTATCATACGAATTGATGTTATATTGAATACAGAAAAATAAGTATAAAAGTAATCTAGGCCTTCCTTTTGTCCGTATTCTTTGATAACAAGCCTAGCTTTGTACTTATCTATTGATCCATCTGCTTTTATCTTCCTCTTGAAGATCCATTTGTAGTCCAAAGGCTTACTACTTTGTGGCAAATTCACTAGTTCCCACGTATGGTTCTGCAGTATAGAATCAATCTCGCTTCTAATCGCTTATTTCCAAAAAGGAACCTCAGGACAACTCGCAGCTTCCTCGTACGTACGAGGCTCATTTTCTAACATGTAGGCTAGAAAATCCGGACTGAAGGAGGTTGATTTCTTAGCCCATTTGCTACGTCTTGGCTATTTATCAACTTCCTCTTCTTGGTCTCTACTGCTATCATTAGTAGGATGCAAAGTCCGTTTTACAGAACTGGACTCTTTAATGGATCTGTACAGAAATATGTGTTCAAAGAACGACACATTTCTTGACTCCATGATTGTATTTTTGTGAATATCTGTTACTACAGATTCATACACAAGAAATCGATAAGCACTACTATTTTGAGCATAACCGATGAAAACACAATCAATGATTTTTGGACATATCTTCTCCTTCTTAGGAAGAGGTATAGCTACCTTCGCAAGGCACCCCTATGTTCTTAAGTAATTATAGGTAGGCCTCATATCCTTAAACAACTCATAAGGTGTTTTGTTATTCTTCTTGTGAGGTACTAAATTCAGGATGTGATTAGCCCGCTTCACTCCACATGTTCTGAGGCAACCCAGAACTTACTAACATAGCATTCATCATATTCTTCAAGGTACGATTTTGCGTTCAGCAGTTCCATTCTGCTAAGGTGAGTAAGGTACAGTGGTTTGGTATATAATTCCGTGCTCAGCATAATATCCACCAAATGGTGATTCATATTCACCACCTCAGTTACTTCTCAGCACCTTAATCTTTTTGCTAAATTGGTTTTCAACTTCATTCTTGTACAGAATGAAATTGTCCAAAGCTTCATTCTTACTCTTTAGCAAGTATATATAGCAATACTTTGTACTATCATCAATAAACGTGATGAAAGACTTATTCGCACTGAGAGTTTGAACATATTTTAAATCACACACATCAGTTTGAATTAACCCCAGTGGCTCGGTGCTTCTTTCAACCAAGTGAAATGAAGACCTAGTTAACTTAGCCTCCACACAAGTTTCACACTTGTGAGTTTTATCAATATCAAAATTAGATATGTGCTCCAAGTTAATTAATCTATGCATAGAACATAATTTACATGACTTAGTCTACCATGCCCCAAAATGGAAGATTCAAGCACATAAGCAACATGAGATTTTATTTTATTAGCAGTGAAAATGACAGTCATTACATTCATCTTAAATTGACCATTGGTCACATATCCTTTCCTTACATACATTCCAGCCTTAGACAGAGTAACTCAGTTTGCCTCAAAGACCATCTAAAACTCATGCTTGCTCAACAGAGACCCAGATATCAGATTCTTCCGAATATCTGGCATATAGAGCACATTATTCAATGTCAGCTCTTTTTTGGAGATCATCTTGAGGATCATCTAGCCTTTTTCCAACACGTCTGAGGTAGCTGAATTTTTCATATACAGCTTCTAACCATGGGCCACCATCTCAACGGCGTTAAACATCTGTTTGTCATAGCAGACATGGCGAGTGACCCCTGTGTCTATCCACCATTCTTATGGAATTGAGTCTACCATGTTCACCTCAGAGACTATGACCGAGAGATCAATATTTAAGACACCCTCAGTTGCCTCTGCCATATGAGCTTGAGCTTGAGGATTCTTCGGCTTCTTGCACTCTGAAGCACGATGCCCAAACTTGTCACAGTTAAAGCATTTTTGTTAGAATTTCTCCTTCTACTTTTTGGCAATATGATCCCTTGGTCCTAGTTTGACTTTCTTATCAAATCATGTGTTGGCCTGCCTATTATGAATACTCTTCTTTGCTTTTGAAGAGTTGCCAACTTCCATTACATTGGCCATGTTGGAGTTGGACTTGACACTCTTGCTCCTTGCTCGATTTTCTTCCTCAACATTTAGTTTGAAGAATAGAGCCTCCAGAGTCATCTCCTTATTCTTGAACATTAGATAGCTCTTGAATTCCTTCCATGTCTCAAGATGCTTGTGGATTACTGCAGCCACTAGAAATCCTTCACTCAGTAACATCCCTTGTGCTTTGATCTCATTGATCAAAATTTGAAGCTCTTTAACTTGAACTGTCACTAGTTTTGAGTCTTTCATTACATAATTAAGGAATCAGCCCATTATGAACTTCTTGGACCCGGCACCTTCAATTTTGTACTTTCAATCTAAGGACTCCCACAGTTCCTTAGCAGTTTTTGCCTCATTGAACACATAATACAATGAGTCATCTAGAGCATTCAGAACATAATTCTTGCACAGATAATCGACATTCTTCAATTATCAACTGCCATCAATTTCTAAGAGTTTGCATTCTCATCAGCAATTGGAGCTTCCTCAGTCAGGCTTCTGGCCAGATTCAGAGTGGTGAGGTAAAACACCATTTTCTGTTGCCATCTCTTAAAATCAGCTCCTCCTCTAAACTTTCCTGATTTGTCCACGCGAGACAGTGGAACAGTTGGAACACCAAGCATAGGAGCAACTTATTTTTCAAGAGAAACTTGTTTTTTAGTTGACATGTTTCTTGAAATAAGATCAATTCACATATTAGATCTTTACAATATCGACAATAAGAATAGATTAACAATCTAAACTTAATTTTTCCAAACATAGTCTATCATGTGGCGGGGTCCCAGGGGGCGCCCCCTGGCGAGGGTTCTAGGGGCCGTGCCCCCTAGAAGGGTTCCTAGGGGTAGCGCCCCTAGGCGGGAGTCTAATGGTAGTGCCCTCAGTGGGGATCGACCTACCCAATTAGTTTGCGGGGGTCCTAAGGGCAGCACCCCGGGCAGGAGTTCGTGGGCAGCGCACGGCTGAACCATTGCTTATAGCAAGTGCTTCTGAACCCCAAAAGGCTAAACCATTCAACCTTTGAAAGGTCAATCGCGCACGGCTGCCTACGGCCTTTGCCAATCAGATCTCTGTTATGCTTCACACAATGAAGATGTCGACATAGGAAGAAAATGGTTGACATCAATAGAAAAATGGTCAACACAAACAGGAAATGTGTCAACACAAACAGCAACATGTCGACACAAATATGAAAAAGTGTCAACACAAACAACATAGGGGTCGACACAACCAGAGAAAGGTGTCAACACAACTAGTGAAGGTGTCGACACAAATACCCCTGGTGTCAACACAAAAGAACCGAGAGATTCAAACAGAGATAGGTGTCGACACAAATAGAGAGAGGTGTCGACACAAAATAATAGAGAGTTCAAAACAGAGGTACGTGTCAACATAAACAGAGAGACGTGTCGACACAAAAGAACCGAGAGTTCAACTCAACACCAATAGAAGGAAAGGGTCGACACCAACAGAAAATGTGTCGAGACAAGCAGCCAAAAGTGTCAACACAAATGACCAAAAATCTAAAATATTTCAGAATAGGCAACTGTTTGATGGCGAAGAGCAAACCAGAATGATTTGGATTAATTTGAATACATTATGCTGAACAAGATAATTGTTCTCATACTGCAATGAATCCATAAAACCTTGACATACTCACAGAATATGTTAAAAGTATAAATATGTATTTTATGGTAAAAAAATATAAGACCCAAACCGAGCAGGTTTAAAACTGAATCATTCTTAAGATTGTTGGGAGAAATATAACATCACAAGATATGTTCGATGGTTTAGAAAATACATATGTATTAACTTTCAAATATTACAATAAATAGGGTTTATAGAAAATGAAATTGCAGAAATAATATGAACAGAATATACAAACCGAGTTCTGCAAACGCAGTTTCCTTAAGAATGATTCGCCGCCTACCAAGGGTGTTGTAGGTTTCTTCACCGGCCTCACTCTCCCAGGATAAAACGATTGACCCGAACGTTAGAAAAGTACCAAAGATCAGTTATTCGAACGCACCTCATCTGCCTTTCTCTCTCTCACAACAGACGATTGTAATCTGGTCTCTCTCTCTCTCTCTCTCTCTCTCTGTATTCTGATTTTTCACACTTACCTTATGTTTTGTGCATATTCAAAATACTAGAGGAGTACATATTCGCATAGAAATTAAGTACAACAAATTTAATCTCAAATTGAAGTCAATTTTGCAGCCAATATTCGCATAGAAATATTCACCATAGCAACGAAAATAGGTTGGATGAACTTTCAAATAATTAGAACATGGTGAGGAAAAACTCAAAAAGAAAAAAAAATAGCTTACTCTTTGATTTTCTTTTTTCAGTTTTATTTTTTCCTTTTGTCATTCCTTTCCCTCAACAAATTCTATAACCAAAATTGTAAAAGCATAAAGGAAAAAAAAGAGAGACTAAACTTCAAAAAGAAGAAACAATTGGAGAATTGCGCCTGTTGATTTTATCATATGGGCCAAACTGATAGCAATAAGACATTTGAAGATTGATATCTGTAGAGGGTTGAGATGGGGATCTAAGTGTCCAGTCCTCGCTGGCCATGAGTGTCTGAGTGTCATCTACATTCGTCTGCACAAAAAAAGTGATGAGAAATGCCCTGCCAGTTGCTCAGTTGCGGGTGCCTCCAACGATCTGATTAGCTTCTCAAGAGAGAGAATGCCTGAGGCAAAAATGAGAGAGTTATGTAGAGAGTAGTGTCTGTGTATTTGTGAATGCGTATATTTTTTTATTGTTCTTCTATCTTTTAAAGAGAGAGAGACTAACTTGGCCCAACTTGGGTCATTTGTCTTGACTCGACCCGTCATGGGTCAGGTTGTTTTTTCTCTGCCTTCCCTAACAACTAAAGCCGAACCCTCATAAATGCATGAGTTGAGTGTTCATTTTGTTATGTCAGGATCTTCCTACTTACTTTTAGACCCTATATAGGCTCTAGCCAACCACACCTTATACTATGACTCTGAGGGTTGATCAACTGCTCCTTACACGACGACGGTGGTATCAAGTCTAGGCACATGGCCTCTGTGCTCGGGTGATTTTGAATTGGGATTTGTTTTACTCGAACCATACTAGCCGAGCTGTATAGCTACTCGAGCTTGAGTAGCACTCAAGACACTTTGGTAGTTAACTGCCACAGGAGCTAAGCTGACTATTTGTCTTGTTGATGTGGCTACCAGGTCAACAAGTTGATTGCCTGACCTCCCTTAATTTCCCACATCACCTTGCCATTGATCGACTAGCTAAGCTACGGGGGAGGCGATGAGATGCTAAAAGTGATGAAACGTCAACTAACAGGTGGTTAAAAAGTGTATCTGACAAGCTTTGCTGACGTGCCATTTTTTAATGGGACGCGCCTGTTCACAGACAGCCTTCTCTTACACGTGTCATGCCACTATTGGTCTTCCACTGTCCTTTGAACTAACACACTTTCTCGCATTTAATGATACGGCGCAATATGCATCTCGTATCCGAAACATCAGAAATAGTTCTCAATAAATACTAATTATTTGAATTTAGGACTCTTGAGTTGAGCTCGGCCACAATGCGCCGAGCTACTGTTGTGCTCAGATCTGTGTTATTTGAGCTCCGCACTCTTAGTGCTCAAACTTGCGCTTCGATTCCTTAGCGTCTGAATCGCTTGGGATGTGACACATAGCCCTAGCATTTATTGCACGCGGCACACACGTCCCAAGCGTCGTTCTAGGTGCACCTTTGGCACTCCCATATGAACCCTTTGGGGTTTTATATAAAAGGATGGAATTTGAAGCCATTCCCCTCATTTGCCTCTCTGTCATTTCTACACCCCTGAAGCTTCCACTTGCGATTTTCGGCATAACTCCGGTGATCAATCTTAGAGACTCAACTTCCTAGTTTTTCAGCAGCTAAAGGCATCTTTCCACCATTTCAAGAGCACTTTCATCCACCTTTCTTGCCAGCTAATGGTTTGTTTAATTTTTATTTGCGTTATTGTACCATTTTCTTTCATGAAATCTTCTCATGACGGCCTCTCTTCTTCTTCTTCTCTTTTTTTCCTTTTCAAAGAATGGATCCTTTGGCTAGACTCGTAGACACACCCGAGGCCATGGCGAAGTTTTGCCAAGACTATGCCATCCCCAATGATGTCATGGTTTGGATGCCGAACCCATAAGAGCACTGGATGACAAAAGAAGTTGAGGCATCAATATAGGTACTCTTGGCCATAATCAAGGCCAAGGTAAGGCTCTCCCTCCCTCGCATCCTAAGAGAGGCAATGAATTTCTATAACCTCTGCCGGCCCAGCTCACCCAATTTTTTTGTCATTATGATGGGGTAGACATACTGAACCAGTACCTGAGTGTCGAGCTCAGGGTCCGCGAGATTCAGTATTGCTACTCCTTGAGACAGACATTTTTGAGTAGCAATAGATATTACCTCAGGGCCAAGGACACAGATCGACATATCGTGCTTGACCTAAGGTACTCGCACAAGGGCGAGATCAAAGATTTCATAGTGGTCGGGGACAATTGGCAGCTCAGGCCTGGCTCACATGATCCTTGAACTAGACTGTGCCTCACCAAGGCTAGAGCCCCAGGTAGTCAAGTTGTAACCACTTGCACTTTATTTCAATATCTTCTCACTTTATGCTGAGCTCTAATGTATTTTTTGTCTATATTTGTTGCAACCTCATATGCCAACACCTCATCCAACCGAGACAAGCATGACCACCACATCAACCACACACACACACCCCAAAACGTGTTCTGGACTTTGATCCGAACGTGCAAATCTTCTTGCATCTACTCAGCGAGGTTCCCATTCGAGCAGATGAGCTCAGAATTTGATGAACCAAATAGATCTTCCCCATATAATGACTCGATTGGTGCCCATACAGCGAACTCAAAGCAATAAAGCGTCTTCTTTCTAACAAGGTTGTCAAAATTAGAATCCTACACAGGATTGTTTTGGGTTCTATTGGATCGAATCATAGGATCGTAAGATCCTACTAAAAACATTAAAAAGTATTATTATTTTAAAAGATTCATGGAGAATAAGCTTCTGTTATACAAAAATGAATTATAACCATCATAAAAACAAAATGCATTTTTGTTGGGAAGATCGAGTTCGAATCCTTGTATTCTTGTTTACAACTAAGCCATCAAGTAATCTAAGTAAACAATAACATTCCCATCTTTTCACAACAAAACAAAATGAAGAGAACAAAACAAAATGAAGAGAACAAAAAAATAAAAGACTAAAATCTGTTATCATCATTGCGGAAAAGATCGTGGCCCCAATTAAGATTGTGTGTGTTATTGCCTTTATCATCATAATCATCAACATCATTATTGAGTCAACCATCAACATCATTATCATTGCCTCCATCATCATAATCATCAACATCATCATTGCCATAATTGCCTTCGACATAATCATCTAGATCATCGTAACCTATGGCCTCATTATCCTCATTAGCATCATCGAAGTCATCAAAAGCCCTTGAAGCATTCATATTTATCATCCATAATATCATCATCACTTACTTCATGAACTTCCTCAACCTCTTCCCCTAAAAATTCTCTAATGTGATTACAACCTAAGTTGAAGCAAACAAACAACAACAAAAAATAAGGTCCAAATTAAATACTTCCAAAAGCACTAAGTTAAAAACTAAAAAATGATACCTAAAAGGCTAAAACTTCCATGTTTGTTTCAAATTTCTTTTAATGGCTTCTACTTCATCTTCATCCGAATCACATTCATATCAAGCATTCCTATCAAGCACACTCAACCAATTACCTTGGTTTGGGAGAGCTCGCATCTCTTTTTCCGTTATCCATTCATCATTGGATGTGACATCGTCTAAGCATAATAGATTGATAATTGCTTGTCTATTTATGTTCCTTTGTCTCAATTTCAAATTATACGTGACAAAAACCAAGTCATTCATTCTCTTTTGGTGTAAATGATTCCTTCACTTGGAGTGAACCTAAAACAATATCAAGAAATAAGTTTTGAAGGTATTTAATTTTTAAGAAATAAGCTTTGAAGGTGTTAGGTTGATACCATCTCAAAAGCGCTCCAATTGCGCTCACACCCCGATGCACTACATGTTATACTTAATATCCTTGTTGCCAATCTCCTTAATTTTGGATATTTATCACCATAAGAGTCCCACCAATCAGCTGGATAAAAATTATTTGGAAGTCACAAAACTAAACTAAATAATAACATTTGAAGCTTCATACATATCAACTTATGAAAAAAATAAAGAACCTCGAGATTTCTTATTTCTTGTCTTGATTGCATTTTGTATACCAAAAAGTTCTGTTGCATTTCTTGAATGCATCCATTTGTATGTCTATCTTCATTCTCTCACTAAGATCAGGTACCATTCTATCAAGACAGTAGTATAATCCAATTTTAACTTCGGTATAAGATTTAGAAGCAAAATGGAATTAAAGGTTCAAGTTGTATGCTGCAGCATGTAATGGATGATGGAGTTGAAATTCCCATCTTTTGTCAGTGATGCGCCATATAGGCTCATAACTAAAATAATAAAAGTAAATAGTTCGTTAGATAATAAATAATTGTTGAAATCAAGTTAAAAGAATCGAATTGGTATTAATGAATAGAAAGTTTACTTTCTCAAATTATTATTAAAATTACTTTCAATTTGCTCCTTAGCACGATTCATTGCCTTGTAAATGATTCCCATTGCCGGTCTCTCATCGAATTCCACCAACCTAAGTACCTTAATGAGAGGTGATGCAGCCTTCAAGCATATAGTAACACTCGACCAAAAGTTGCGATTGTCTAAAGCTATGGTTTCAATTTTTTCCCCTTCACAGTCTTTGCAAATCTACTAGACCTCCACTTGTTTGATGAAAGAGAGAGAACAATGCACATTTTTGCTCATGAAGGCGTCTCAATGTCAAGTATGAGGTTACAAACAGAGTGACTGCGGGCCTAAGAAATTCAATACCTTTTGTGAACTCCTTCCTCCAATGAGTGAGATTAGTTCTGGAATAAATATAGACCACAATCTTTCTACATTTTGAAATTGTAACTCGATGGAGTGAAATTTTTTTCTCAAAATCGTCCAACATCAAATCTATGTAATGTGCGACACAATGTGTCCAAAGCAAGCCTTTCCTTCTTTTTTTTTTTCTATCAACATTTGTCCTGCTAATTTGTAATTAGAAGCATTATCTGTTACTAGTTGCACTACATTTGCCTCTCTAATCTTTTCAACAACCTCATATAACATTTCAAAAACCTTTACACCAATTTTTGAAATGTTGGATGTATCTATTAATAACAAAAATATAGTCACATTGGGGCTATTCACAAGAAAATTTCATATGGACCTTCTCTTTCAATCTGATCATCCATCTGATATAATTGTACAACTTGTTCTCTTCCATTGTTCTTTGAACTCCTCAAGCAAATTCAATGTCTCTATTTACCAAAAAATAATCTTTTTCCGTCGAGATCGACATCGACAGGTTAAAAATGCGATGAAACGGAGATTCAATACCTGGGTTCAAGACATCATTGGAATTTAAAATAGCCAAACAAACCAAGAGATTTTAGTAAGAAAATAGAGGATCGAAGAAAAATAAAATGAGATTTTATTAATCTTCGTAAAATAGAAACAAAGATTACAAGAAAGAAATACCGTCACTCGCTTACGGTTGTTCGGCAAATATTGAGCATCTTCCATTGAATATTCTTAAAGAATGGGAACCATCTACATTACGCTACTCCTAATGTATAAATGAAAGATAAAAAAGAAAAGAAAAAAAAAAGATAAAATCCGTTGTTTGATTGATGAAGTTGGTGTCTTACAATTGATTACATACAACTATTTATAAAACTTCATAAAAAATTACCTATAACTACTAATAACTACTATAAAGTATGACTCTCTCATTTGATGCCAAGCGTTCAATTTTTAATTTTCTTTAACTGTCGCTTTATCCTTTGATCGCCACTTGTCATCATTTAAATTATCAACATGGGCATTTAAATATATATATTATTTTCTATTAAACCTTTATAAAATATAGTAGGCAATTTAGATAATAAAATTATTTTCTATTAAGCCTATAAATATTGCCAAATTTTTAAATAAAATATATTAACATCGATAAGAAAATATTAATTATGGTGTAAGCAATGCCCTCAACTCTTTAAAAATGAGAGTCATTGAATTCTTAAAGAGTTGTAATATTACACAAAAATTAATTTTATTTAAATAGCCATAAATGGCTAAATTAATCAAAGTTGATTTTTTTAAAATTTTTTGATAACCACAAAGGGCTAAAAT
>JAOTRH010012482.1:0-22997 GCA_034768845.1 Heliamphora exappendiculata
TCCCGGCCAGACCGCGCCACAAACGAACGTCGCCCGGTCGAGATGGGCCGAACGTATCGACGTGATCGCGAAAGGCGTTGCCGAAACCGATAGCCCTGAAAGCAAGGAACAACACGTCTATCTCGGCTACCTCGAAAACGATGAGGGGCGCGGGCGCGTAGCGCTGCGCTACCCCGGCGAAAAACACTTGATTTTCTTCGGGCCTACAGGCTCGGGAAAATCCATGTCGATCATAGTGCCGAACGCACAATGCCTGCGGCGCTCGATGATTATCATCGACCCGAAAGGCGACGTGACCGCGATCACGGCGCGGCGGCGCAAAGCCATCGGCGACAAAGTGATTGTGCTGAATCCATTCGGCATCTTCACGAAAAAACGCCGCTGGATGAAAAGCGCGGGCTGGAATCCGCTGCTGCATCTGAAGGAAGGCAAGCCGAATTTCGAAAGCCTCGCGATGTGCATTGCAGACGCCATCGTCGAGGAAGCGGCCGGATCAGGAAACAGCAATTCAGCCTTCTTTGATCGCAGCGCCAAACTTTTCGTGCAGACGCTTGTCATGTGGGAAGTTGAGAGCAACCCCGATGCGCCAAACCTCCGCAACGTACCGCGCCTTTTCAGCGAGCCTGCCACCTATCACCCCGAAACCAAGGCGCTGACAGGTGGCTTCCTGTTCAACCTTCGGCGCATGACGGCGAGCAAACACGCGGTCGTGCGCGAACAGGCGAGCGACGTGCTCGAACGCCTTGAGGATAAAAACAGTCAAGCAACCTCGGTCCGCGACACGGTCCTAACTCTCAAATCCCATTTCGGCTTTCTGCGCGATAAGCGGATTGAAGACGACATGGTAGGCGGCGACGCTATCGACTTCGGCGCTCTGCACCGCAAAATCACGACAATCTATGTCGTGTTGCCGGTCGGCGAAATGAGCGATCAAGCGAAGTGGCTGCGGATTTTTGTGAATCTCGCGCTTCGCAATCTCTACGAGTCCGCGCCTACCGACGACAAGCCGCCGACACTTCCGCCCGTGCTGTTCTGCCTCGATGAGTTCGGCAACCTTGGCCGCCTGCAGGAAATCGTCAAAGCGCTCAACATGGCGCGCTCGTCGCGTGTGCAGCTTATGTTTTTCCTGCAATATATCGGGCAGCTCACAAGCGAGCGCACTTACAAAAACGAGCTTGGAAGCTTCACGTCGGGCGTAGGCGCGACCGTCACTTTCAAAACCGGCGCGCTCGATCTCGAAACGGCGGAACATCTCGCCAAAGCTATCGGCAATCAGGAAGCCCGCGTTCAAACAGAAGCGCAAGGCGGCGGCTCTGTGCGGCCGGAAGCGATACCCTTGAAGCGCGCCGAAGATATTGCTCGCCTTGATCCGGGAACAACGCTCAACATCATTGAGCCTTGCCCGTGGCCTATCCGGGCGAATGTGCCGGTCTATGTGAAAACTCACCTTAACGAAGGTCTTGATCCTAACCCGACTTATTTTGGCTGATGCGGCTTCGGCGACCGTGGCGGCGATCGGTGCGGCGTCGATCGCGTCGGCTCGCTCGATCGGCGATCGGTACGACATAATTTTGCAAGGCGCGCGGCCTGCGCGTTCTGCTTCGCCGTGCGAATGTCCGCCTTGCGGAGCTGCGCCGCGCGTCCGCCCTGCCGTCGCTGCTTCTCCTTCGCGCGCCGTTTTTGCTGCCGCCGCTTGATGACGGCCGACAATTGGAAAACGACGCGCCCGCCAAGCCGCAGAAACGGGGACAGGACGGCCACGACGCGACGGCGCGCCGTTGGGGTCTTCGGCTTCAACGCCTGCCCTAGGCGGTCAAGCGCGGCGGCTAAACGGGCCTCGCGCATGTGATTGCCCCGCGCATCGAGCGCGCGGCGATAGCGGGCCTTTGTCTCAAATCCGGTGTTTTCGTTTTCATCCTTCCCCGCGTCGTTCGTCGCGGGGCTGTCCGGTTCCTGCCTTGCCGACGATGCCCCGTCATCGGCTTGGCTAGAGAGATTGCCCTCCGCTTCGACTTCGCTTTTCCTGTTCTTCCTTCTCCCGCTGCAATTCCTCCGGCGTCATGGCTTCGCTAGCGCCGAGGGTATTCGCGAGCGCCTGAATTGCGGCCTGCCGCTGATGTTCTTCGCGCTCGCGGTTTTCCCTGATTTTCTGCGCGCGCGATTTGCGCTTGCGCTTCGGCGCCGCTGACGGTTCCGGCTCTGGCGCCTGTTTCGGCGCTCGCGTCGATCCGCCGCCGCCGAGAATTTCGGTGAAGGTGTCGAGCGCCTTTTCCGCGAAAGTCGCAACGCCATCGGCGAGCGCATCGACTCCCGCCGCAATGCCCGCCGCGATATTTCCGAGATCCGGCCCTTCTTGCTGCGCCGCTTGCGCCTCGCCCTCGCCCGCCCGTGTTTCTTCTTCTCCGGCCGTCTGCCCGGCCGCGCGCGTAGCCTGGTCGTCGGCCGCAATCTCGGCCGCCAGGTCGAGCAAGGTGGCATTGTCGACGACATAGGACAGCGCGGCGTCTTTACCGTCCGACCGCGCGAAGCTGCGCGCCATGTCGTCGAGGTCATCAAAACTTTCGCGCGAGGTGTAGATATGGACGCTCTCACGGTGCCGGGACAAAGCGACGTAAGCGCCGCTGTCGCGCCATTTGTCATCGGCGAGGACAAAACTTTCGTCGAGCGTCGCGCCCTGCCCTTTGTAGATCGTACCGGCATAACCGCGCTTGAACGAATTGAACTCGCCGCCGCGCGCATCCCCGCCAACAATGAAACTCACTTCCTGCGCCTCGCCGCCATTGTCGAGCGCGACGGCCATGCGCAACTTGCCTTGGTCGTCGTAAGCGAGGGTTTCGACGGTGCCGACGCGGCCGTTGACAAGGCCAGCCTCGCGGCCCTCCTGCGTCCATGCATTGCCGGTAAACTGGATGCGGTCGCCGGTCGCGTAAGCCTGCGGGCCGTAGGCGGTAGACATCATCACGTCTTCGCCCAGCTCGCCGCGCGCCTTGTGCAGCTCGCGCGCATGCTCGTTCAAGGCGGCAACGTCCTTGTTGGTGTAGGCGAACATAAACCGCGTCTTCTCGGGCGCGGCTTCGACGGCGGCGGCGTAGCCTGCGGCCATCTGTTCGAGCGCCGCGTCGTGCTTCTCGGTCCAAAGGATCGCGCCCTTGATCTCGAAAATCCCAAGCGCCGTTTTAAAATCGCCGTCATGCATCGCGTTAAAAGCGCGCTGCTGCTCGGCGTCTTTCGTGCGCTGCACTTCGGTGAGTGTCGCCGCGCCGAATTGCTCGCGCAATTTTCCGAAAAGCCCGCCCGGCTCGATGCTCGCGAGCTGCGAGTCGTCGCCGGCGAGAATGACCTTCGCGCCGGCGCGCGCCGCGTGGCCGAGAATATCGCCAAGCGCTTTGCTCGAAAGCATGGCGGCCTCGTCCACGACAAGGACTGTATTTTTATCCCAAACCGCCGCGCCCTTTTTCAGGGCGTTCAACTGCCGCGTCACGGTGTCGTAGTTCTCGAAACCGTTGGCGCGCATGTCCTGAACGACTTTGTTCGTATGAGAGAGGCCGATAACGCGCGCGCCGTCTTCCTCGTAACCCGTGCGCACGGCTTTGAGCGTGTGACTCTTGCCGGTGCCTGCTTCGCCCCAAAGGATCGAAAGCCCCGCCTCGCCGGTCAGATGGCGGACGGCGGCGGCCTGCTCTGGCTTCAAGGTGAACTGCTCGGCGATACGGTCGATCTTCGCCCCGTCAATCCCGTGTGACTTGTCGGCGTCGAGCGTCGAGGCGTCGCGCATCGCGCGCATTTCGGATTTCAAAACGTCGCGCGTGGTGTAGCGGGTCACGTCGCCGCCCGCTTGGTCACGCAACGCGACAAGCGACGAATGCGCCATCAGCTCGGCTTTGAACGTGGCCCGCTGCTCGTCGTTCAATCCGCCAAGGCGTAAGGCTCGATCAACGGTCGGCGCTAGGAAGGTCGGCCGGTCTTTCGTGAAGTAATCCAGCAAGCCCGCATGGTCGCGCTTTTCGACAAGCGCGGCGACGGCATGCAAGCCGCTCTCGCGCTCGATGCCGTGCGCCCTATCCCATTGGACGCCCCACGCCTGCGCAATGGCGAAGTCGTCTTTCTGCGAGTACGTCTTGCCGGTCGTCGGGTCGATCCGGCTGGCGACGATGTGCAAATGCGCGCGGTCGGCCTTGTCGCTATGCGCGACGAAAACCGCCTGCGCGTTTTCCATGCCGAGTGACTTTAGAAAGCTGTGGGCGGCGTCGAGCTGCTCGGCCTTGTCCGGCTTCTCGCCCGGCTCCCAATTGAGCATGGCGTGGAGGCAATCCACTTCGCACTTGCGGCCCTTGCTGGCGGTGTTCTCGGGCTTCCCGTTCCACTCCATCATGCGCCGGGCGATTTCGACCGTGCGCGCGTCTCGAACCTCAAACCCGAAATTCTGCCCGCCTAGGATCGTCGCCCGGCTTTCCTCCCCTTCGGCAAGCTGGCGATAGGTCTTCGTCGGCGTATCGCCTGCCGCGCGCATCAGCGCATAGGTGACGGCTTCCTCCTTCTTCTCGACGTGGCCCTCGCTCATGACGTAGGCGAGCGCCCCGGACACGCCCCGCCCTTTGACGATGTTGGGGATCATAGCGCCGTCACCTTCTCAAGCGCCGCTTCGATCCGCTCGCCGACTTCGCGGAGGTATCTTTCCTCCGGAATACGGCGGCTCTCATTGGCACGGTAGGCGATCTGGTTGACGTTCGTTCCGATGCGCACAAGGGCAACCGTCAACTCGCGGATGGCCTTTGCGTCGCGGGGTGTCGGCGGCTCGCGCCCGGCCCCGACAAGCAACAAGCGCCGGTACATTTCGGACGGCGTTTCGCCGGTCAATTTGGCGCGCGCGACAAGCTCCGCCTTCTCGGTCGGGGTCAGATCGAACCCGGCATGAGCGGTGCGACGTTCGCTTGCGTCGTTGGCTTGGCGTCTCGCCATGACAACCGGCCTCCAGCTCGGACAGGCGACAATTCCTTAGGAATTGTATAGCTTGCTATCCGTGGCTGCTGTTGTATCATACTTAAGTGAAAAACTCTACAGAATACAATCATAGGCAAACATACGGGACTATTCAGAATACGGGCATATGTCACAGGGCGTTTAAACGCTCTCTCGGTCTATTTTAACAAGTTTCCGCCATAATTCGGGATTCGGATTGAGCAATTGGCGAGGAAAATTGCGACTATGAATGCGAAAACTAATGGGAAAAACACCTTCGAAACGCGCGACACTTGGCTTCATGCTGCTGAACTTGAGCTGCGACCTTATTTCGCCGAATGCGGGTTTCCGCTTCCCGAAAAAATCCGCTACGCAATTGCGTTCCCGTCAACGGGGCGGCAAGGCCGCCGCGTTGGGGAATGCTGGCACAGTTCCGCCTCTGCCGATGGCTTCCACGAAATCATTATCCGCGCCGATATAGCCGAACCCGTCGAGGTTCTAGGCGTCCTCGTCCATGAACTTATCCACGCGGCCTTGCCCGTGGATGCGGGACACGGCCCGAAATACCGCGAGGCCGCGCTCAAGATCGGGCTGCAAGGCGCTATGCGCCATGCCATGCCCGGCCAGCTCTTGACGCCCAAGCTCGAAACCATCGCGGCCAATCTCGGCCCCCTGCCCCATGGTAAGCTCAACATCGGCGACTTCAACCGGGACGGCACACGCCCCGCCGACCGGCGGAAAAAACAGCGCGCCCGGCTGCTCAAGGCCGAATGCGAGGGCGACGGGTGCGGCTATACCGTTCGTGTAACCGCCATGTGGGTTGATAAGCTCGGCGCGCCGCATTGCCCGAAACATGGCGTTATGTCGGTAGATCGCGGCGAAAACGTCGAAGGCGAAGCCGAGACGGAGAGCGTTTAAACGCTCTCGCTTGAGAAACACGGCGGGGGCAACCGGCGGCGAATTACCCCGCCGGATCGCTCCGGCGGGGTCGCCCGCATCAGGCTGCCGTTTCCGGCGTGGTGCTGGGCTTCGGCTCGTTCGGGCGGATCACAAGTCGGCCGTCAACGGGAAGCGCAGAAA
This sequence comes from Heliamphora exappendiculata, assembly GCA_034768845.1. Classification (NCBI taxonomy): domain Eukaryota; kingdom Viridiplantae; phylum Streptophyta; class Magnoliopsida; order Ericales; family Sarraceniaceae; genus Heliamphora; species Heliamphora exappendiculata. The sequence goes on from JAOTRH010012482.1 coordinate 6,040, forward strand.
GCGTCACGTCGTAGCCCTTGCCGTCCTTGTGCGGCCAAACGCTGCCTATCGCTGTCCAGTGCGATTTTTCCTCGCCGTTGTCGGTCTGGAAATTCCGCACGATGAAAGCGCGGTGCGTGGGTTGGTTGTTGCTCATTTTTTCTTCTCCTTGGTTGGTCGGTAGCGTCATTGCTGCCGATGCGCACCGCCAGCGCCCGCGATCAAGGAAGGCGGGGAAGCCCTGCAACCCCCGCTTGCGGGGGCCAAAATCGCAACGGCGTCTGCGCGCCTTCGCGCAACGGCGTCTGTCGATTTTGGGGGCTTCCGCGACTTCCGCGCGGGCGCAAGGTTCGCATCACTTAGGCTGCAATGACGCTGCCGACTGACCCGAGGGAAGCGGGAGCAACGGCCCTACCTCGCCTCCGCTTCACGTGAAGCAAGCCGTTGACATTGCGATGAAAAGTCGCACTAGGCAGGATCGGCAAAAGGACAAGAAACACGGGCGGGGTGACGTGGCCCCCGTGCTTCTCTTGATGGCTAGGGCTTTCCGCCCTGCACAAGCCGAAGCTTCATCATGCCGGGCGGCATGTCAGGCGGGCGAGGCTGCTCAAGATCGGGGAAATAGACGCCACAAGCTTGCGCCTTTAGCGCCTTCTTGGCGCGGCTTTCCTCGCGCCATAGGCAGTCATACGAAAACCGCCGCAACACCTCGTCGAGCGCTACCTCCGGCCCGAGCTTCGCCGCAAGGCGCGCAAGCCGGTAGCTCCCTGCCCGCGAGCAATTGCGGCAGGCGATCCGCACAAGCACGAAGGGGTAAAAGGCCAAAATCTCGCGTTCGTCCATCGGCCAATGTTCGCTTTTCGTTCACGGCGAAACAAGGGCCGGGGCGTCACGGTTCCGGCTTCGGGGGGTGGAGCTGGTCGTATTTCCCGCCCCACGCGGCGCGCGGCGGGTGCGTGGCGCGTTTTTCAGGATCGGCGGCGGGGGTCGGTGCGGCGCGGCGCAAAAGCCCCTCCTGCGCGATCTGTGAGGCGCGCCAGCCGAAAGCGGGCTTTTCCCGCTCGGGCGGCGCGACGACGACAACCGGCTTGCGCGGCTTGTGCTTCTTCGCCGGTTTCGAGGTCGGCAAAGCGCGGCGCTTCGGCGCTTCGCGCTTCCAGCCGCGTTTCGTCCAGTGCCAGCCGCCCCGGCTCTTTTTGGTTGTCGCGCGCATAAGCCCGATAGGCTACCAAATTGCCATTGAAATAATGTTAAAAGGCTAGTGGGCTAGCCTTCTAGCATACTACCCTGCTATTCGGCTAATCTGATGCTGCTCAAAAAGCAGATTCAAGGCTTCGATGCTCAAGTCCTGTATCGTTACCCCGGTTTTCGCCGACAAAATCTTGAGCTGAGTGAATGGCTCCGGGTCGAGGTAGTAGGTCACAACCTTTTTGCCCTGTCGGCTGCGCTGCCGCGCGGTCGCATCGTTCGAGGCGGACGGCGGGGGGGCTTCTGGCGCGACGCCAACCCCCGCGCTCGGCGTGGCTTTCCCGTCGAAGCCGCGAAACAAATTTGCTTTCGTAGCCTTGCTCATCATGCCACCTTTCCAGCTAGCGGGTTAGAAGTCTTGCCTTCTAGTAGCCTTTCCGTCAAGGCTACTTGCCCGCATAGCCATTCCAAAAGCGCCTGTACCTCCTGCGCCGCCTTGCTGAGTGGGTCGCGCTCGTGCGCGCTGAGGTCATCCGCGCCGAGATCGTGAAAGGCGGCGCGCTCCATCCACATAACCGGGACAACGGGAATACGGCGCTCCTGCAACCCCGCTACCGCCTTGTCGCCTAAATGCTGCCGGTTCGTAGGAACCGCGTTAATCAGGACGTGCGCGGGCTTCTTGGCAAGCTCGGCCATTTCGAGCGTGGTTTGAATCGCCTCAAGATCAAAGCCGCCCGCCCTTGTCGGAATGAGGATCAAATCGGATGCCTTCGCGGCCTGCAGCGCGACGGCCTCGGCGTGGGGCGGGGTGTCCAGAATGATTAGATCGCTGCCGTTACTCCGGGCTGCGTCGAGCAAGACGGCAAGGCGCGACCCCTGACCGGCAACAACCGAAGGGCTGTCGTCGTCTTCCCGCTGGTCGCGCCGGTCGCCCCATTTGGCGGCGGTCCCCTGCGGGTCTAGGTCGATAATCCCAACGGCCAAGCCTGCAAGATGCGCGGCGACGCCAAGCTCAATCGCGGTCGTGGTTTTTCCGACGCCGCCCTTCTGAGCAATAACTGCAATGATTTTCATGGGTGCCCCTCGGAATGAGGCACGATTCTATCAAAATCCGGCTAGCAGGCAAGAATAAAAGGCGGCTAGAAGGCTGGCCTTCTAGCCTGCAATAGACGCGCTTCCTTTCGGGTGCAAAGGACCACGCGCCGCGCGCGGGGGTCGCGCCAATGGCCGAAATGCTCAAGGCTCGATTGCCCGGCCAGCTCGGGCCGGTCGGTGCGGCGTATCCGCCACAAGAGCCGCGCCGTTGCAGGCCATACAGCGAAGCTCTCGAAATCAGGAAACCAGCCCGCAAGCTCGTCGATGCCAAAAAATTCGCTCCGCAGGCTATGCGCGAGGATCATGGGGGAATGAGCGCGGCGGCGATATTTCCTCATGCCGGTGAGGACGTAGCCCGCCGCGATCATGGCTCAATGCGTTGCCGCCGAAGCCACTCTACCGGCTTTAACGTCCATGAGGGCGGCCAGAAACGCGGCGCTCCATGCCGGGCTAGCGGCAACGCCGCCCGGCCTCTTCGCGCCCTTACGGCGGGGGGCTTTACTCGCCTTGCGCTTCATTGGCTTTGCGCTTCTGAACGACGATCCGGCCTGTGATTGTGACACCGGCTGGAATCTCGCCCGTAAAGCCTTCGCCGTCCTTCGTCGGCCAAAGCGCCGCAACGCGGGTCCAGATTGCGCCTCTGCCTTCGCCAAACACAACGCAAAGATCGTGAGTAGGTTTGTTACCGTCTGCCATGGTGCCTCCCTGTAAAAGTTGAGGTCACAAGCTACAGTCAAAGTATTGAAATTTGGTTGATCGGTTTTAATCTAAATTAACCGCCTATACTTGCTTTGCCGCCCGTGTTTCATCCTTGTTTTGGACTTCCCGGCGTCCGTCGAGGTGTCGCGCCCCGGCGAGCTACAGCGGCGGCGGCATTGGCGACCGTGCGCGTTGCGTAGGTTTCGCCGTTCTCCCAAGCCTTGCTGCTTTCTTCCATCAAGCGGGCTTCAACATCTTCGACGCTGCGCCCCCAATCAATCGCGATCAGGCAAAACGTGTAGTCGGCGCGGCTCACGTCGGGGCCGGTTCCGGCGCTATTGCGCGGCGCGTCTCGAAGGCAACGCGCATAATCCGGCCATGCGTCCGGGCTGCTGCTGCGCGAGCGGGCAGGGCGCGCGGGCGCTTTTTCTGGTGCCGCGACAAGCCTGAGCTGGCCGAGTTCGGCGGCTGTCACTTTTCGACCAGGCTGCGCCCGTTCGATAGCGACGCGCGGAAAATCCGGCGCGTACTTGTCCTTGAAATTTAGGCTCCCTGCGACGCGCGTTGCGCCGCTCGCCGTCGCATCGGCTCCGGTCCCTTTGCGAAGTCGCCGCGCAAAATCCTTGTCTTCGGTTCCGGGGATCGCCGCCCACGCCTGAAAATTTCCGGGCGAGGTTTGAAGGATGAGAAACACGGCGGGGGTGAGCTGCGCGAGCTTGTCGGCTTTGAGGTCGTCGAGCTGCACAAAGGAAACGCCGGGGCCGTGGGGCCGCACGATGACGTTGTGCTGTTTGCTCGTCGCGCTTGTGAGGATCGAGGGCAGGGCGCGCGATAGATCGCCAAGCCTGACGCCGCGCCGGAAGGTTTCCTTTTCCTCGGCGCGGGTCGTAACAGTGAGGTCAAATTGCGTAGCGCCGACGGATGCAAAGGCGTCGAGCATGGCCCGCGCCTCTGTTGCCCCGTGATCTGCGCCGCCCGCTCCCATACGCCCGCCCGTGTTTCTCTTTCTCCGTTTCGCCATATATTCACAGTATGGCGCCGTATAATTAAATTTCCCTTTCGATCGGCTCGGGGGCTAATGTCTGGCTGCTGTGAGGGGATTATGCATCGTTGCCGTAGAGCGTGGCAGGGTAGGCAAATGGTGCTTACCGATGGTGAGGATCGGGCGTTATTCAAAGCTCTCGACCGAGCCGCGCAGCCTGAAAATTCGCATCCTCGGGCATCACGCGAAGATGTGGCGAAGGCGCTGACTTTTTACCCCGGTCGCCTCTCCTTTGGCACCGGGTTGGTAAGTGTGAGCCAAAGCCGCCGCCCGACTTGATCTCCGCCGAGCAATTTTCGCCGCGCTTGCGCGGCGCTGCGCCGAAGGCGCGAAAAAACAGGCCGCGAAGCGGCTCCGACTCTCTTCAACGGGCCGAGCAGACAAGTTACCCACAGGCAGCCATTGTTCTTCTGTTCTAACTGTTCTTCTGTTCCGGCGCTTATTTCATAATATTGACAGCGAGTTAGCTCGCTTGCGGTGGAGGAAATCAGCCGTCCGGTGGAGGAAATCAGCCGATTCGGTGGAGGGTATCAGCCGTCCGGTGGAGGAAATCAGCCAACTACCCACAGCCCTTGCTGTGGAGAAAATCAGCGGGGCAAGCGCCGTTGCCGCCAACATGCGGTGGAGGAAATCAGCGAGTTTGTCGCCCTTGATCGGTGGAGGTTATTTTAAAGTTTACTCCACCAAAAAATTTCGGCAGCTTGGACAGATGACTGATTCGCAACCGCAATTGCCCTTCGGTCTCAAAAACCCGCCGAAGCCGACCGGCGACATTTGGGAACCATCTAGGACGCACCCCGCAACAGTGCCGGTGCCGTTGCCCGTTGTGATGGTGCGCGTCGATGGCCCGTTCACGGCGCTTGATCGCAAGCTCTGGCTGCTGATGCTGCACAACGCGTGGGATGAGTTGGATTCCGACAAACCCTACCACGAGATTTCAATCTCGGAGCTGCTGCGCCTGTTTCGAAAGTTCGGACGCACCGATCTCGGCGCGCACGGGAAAATAAAGCTCGGCAAAACGGAAGAAGACACCGAAGCCGCCGCACTTTGGGATAGCGTTCGTCGACTCGTCAAAACGACGGTCGAATGGGAAGACGAAGAATATCAGGGTATCAGCGCGCTTATCGGTGAAGCGCTTTTGAGCAAGCGCTACCGCGAGACGGGCAAGATTTATTACGCCTTCGGCAAAGGTCTCTCAAAACAAATTCTCGCGCCACGCGCCTTTGCGCGGCTGCGCGTCCATGTCGTGCTGGCGCTTCGCAGCAAATACGCCGTGACGCTCTACGAAATTTTAGAAGCCTACGTGAACCGCCGCGAAAACGGCCTTACTGTTTCGGTCGAGGACTTCCGGCTGTGGCTGAAAGTGCCAGAAGACTCTTACGCGATCTGGCGCGATCTGCGGCGGTTTGTGATTGATCCTGCCGTGGACGAGATCAACGAACACGGCGAGGATGGCGGGTTCTTCGTCGCTTACGAAGGCCTGCGCGAAGGGAAGGCCTTCACCAAAATAAAATTCACGCTGACCAAATCGGCGGCGCGGGGAGATCGCGAGGCGGTCCTGCAAGGCAAGGCGCGGCGCGCAAAGGTGTTCACCGCACCGACAGGGCCGACAACGCCGGGCGCGCCGTACGAACCTACTGACTCCGTGCTGACGCAGTTACGGACACTCGCGCCGGGCTGGGATCGACAAGCGCTGCTGGCGCAATACCGGGAATGGACAGCCGGAAAAACCGCGCCAAATAACCCGCACGGCGCGTTCCTTGGTTGGGTGAAGCGCTTCACCAAAGGCAAGGCCGCTGCGTAATTAAAAAGTATGCGCGAAAAACCCGCCGCGCGATGCGCGGCGGGCGCGTCGCTCATCAGTATTCCTCGGCCAGCATGATCGTCAGGACGCGCGTTGTCTGCGCGGGGTCGGCGGGATTTTCCGAACCGTGCTTACAGGCGGCGTCGTAATAGTCGATCTTCCAAAAGATGCGCTGTCCGGCGTGATCGAACGCCCCAAAATCATGCTCCCCGTGCGGGTCGTTGTCCTCGGTGAAGGCGTTGAACGTCCGCACCTTATTCAAGATCGCCGCGCGGTCGTCGTCGCTGAAAGCGAAAATTCCGTCCGTGATGTAGCGCTTGCCGTTAGGCGGAAAGCATAGGCGGAAAGCGTCGTTCAATTCACGGATTTTCAGAGTGTCGTCGGTCGTCATGGGATTTGCTCCTTCTTGGTTTTGGGTTGCATCTGCTGATGCAACCTTGGCCTCGCCGAGAGCCGGGGGTAGCAAGTGCAAGCGCCTTCGCGGGGAACCGAAAAGCAATGGCGTCTTCGCCTCTTCGGCGAAACGCCATCTGTCTTTTTGGGCGGAAGGCGCTTGCGCGCGCGAGGGGCCAGCGGCCCCTTAGAAAACGGGCCGCGTCTGCGGCCGATGACGCGCGTTAGGGATCGTCACCCGAACGGGCGAAGACGCTCTGCGGCTTCGGGCGCTTTTCGCGCCTAGAGCCTGCCCGCTCGCCTTCGCGCGGGAACGCCGAAAGCTATAGAACTTTCCACTAGAACTATAATAAAGACGCAGGTATACTCGAACTCTATCTTATGAAAACGCAATATAACATCTTTGTGCGCGTCCGGCGCTATATACATGCGAACTACCTCCGCAACGCGGTGCGCTGGTATTACAACAACGTGTGGGGAATGAGTATCGGCGAAGGCACACAAATTTCACTTTCAGCAAAACTAGATAAAGCGAACCCCTCCGACGTTATTATCGGCGACTATACAATGGTGACGTTTAAGGCCGCGATTTTGACTCACGATTATGTTCATAGAGTACATCAGGCCACAAAAATCGGCTCTTACTGCTTCATCGGCGCGCACGCGCTCATTTTGCCCGGCATAACGATTGGCGATCATTGCATCATTGGCGCGGGTTCGGTCGTGACGCGCGACGTTCCCCCTAGATCGGTCGTGGCCGGAAACCCCGCGCGGATCATCGAAAGCGGCGTCACGACAGGGAAATGGGGGCAGCGTTTGCCGTCACCCTCCGCAGTCGAAGAAACACAAATGGCAACCGCCTAAAGACGCCCGTCGCGAGAGCGCGGCTCGCGTTCGCGACCTGGCTCCGCTAAAACAACTTACCTTGGTGGGTGGTATCCTCCGCAGGCGCGGCTTTAAACACTGACGTATCTACGAAGGGAATTTGCGGGCGCTTTCCTGCGAACAACTGCTCAATAGTGAATATTTGAATCTTGGGGAATTTGCCGTGATGCGGGCTTTCGTAGTAGCCCGATTTCAGGGCTTCTTTGCTCATCGGCCCGGTTGGCTCTGCGAGAGTGATAAAAACGCCTATCTTGCCCTTCTCGCTCTCAACAACATGCGCGAGGTCGCGAACCATCGACACATTGACGTTGGCCCCGCCCTTGACGGACACAATCGCTTTTTCCGTCGTCTTAGCGTCGGGCTTGAAATAGATAAATCCGTCTATCCCGCCATCCGCGCCCTTCTTCTTGCCGCCGTAGGGAATCGCCTTAACAAGCGAAACGGCCCACCACTGGAATTGATAGGCGTCGCGCTTGAACAGCGCCCGCGCTCCTTCAAGGTCTTTAGGGGTTCCGTGAACATCAAACACGATCCCGGCGAAGGCGTCGGAAAGCCGCTTCTCAATCAGCGAAATGGCGAGATGCGTAATGTCGATCCCGATCCATCGGCGCTCAAGCTTTTGCGCTGCATGAATGGTTGTTCCGCAACCGCAAAACGGATCAAGAATAGTGTCGCCCTCGTTGCTGGCGGCTCGTAAGAGCCTTTCAAGAAGGGCAACGGGCTTTTGAGTGGGGTAACCTAGCCGCTCGACGGCGAGGTTGTGCATGGGCGAAATGTCGCCGATTATATCCTGCAACGGCATACCCGGCTGATCGTCGAGATAGTTCTTTAAGCGTGGCGCTCCGCCGTCTTTCTTCGGCCAATGGATGCGACCCGCCGCGTCCAACTTATCAAGGTGAGCGGGCGGGTAGGCCCAATGTCGGCCTTTGGCGGTAACGTCGATCCCGCGCCAAACAAGCCCGGTTTCACCGTGGCGAACCCCTGCGCCCGTCAAATCGGAACGCTGCCAGCGCCGCCCGTCCGGATCAACGTGAGTATAAAACGCGTCGATATAAGTTTGGTCGTAGGGCTGGAAAACTTGATTCCAAGTATGCTCGTCGCCTTTGGCGTAGTATAAAATAACGTCATGAACCGGGCCAAACCGCTTTGAGCTACTATGCGCGCTCGTGCGCTTCCAAATGATCTCATTTTGAAACCGCTCCGGCCCGAAAATCGCATCAAGCAAGAGTTTGAGATAGTGGCTCGCGCTCGGATCACAGTGAAGAAACAAGCTGCCGGTCGGTTTCAAGACGCGGTGCAGTTCCAGCAACCGCGCGGCCATCATCGTTAGATAGGCCATCATGTCGTTTTCTTTGAGGAACGCACGCACGGCGCGAAGCATTTCAGCGGCGTCGGTGCTGCCGCTCTGCATAACCGCGTCAAACGTGTCCTCGGCGCTCTTATTCCAATGCCATGTGTCCTCGAAAGCCTCAATCTGCGCTTGCGACTGCTCCCCAGTGGGGGCTTTGAAAAGCACGTTGTAATTGGCCTGCGAATTAAACGGAGGATCAAGATAAATGAGGTCGATGCTTTCGCTACTGATGTGCTCGCGCAAAATATCAAGATTGTCGCCATAATAGAGATTATTTTGCTTCGGAGGTGGGATGTTCGCTTTTTTCTTCGTAGCCTGCGCCATCCCTAGTTTCCCCCTGAAAACAACTTGAAAACATTAGGCCCGGTTATCGCCAAGCCTCTGAATTGTCCACCGACTAACATCGTAGCTGCGAGCGATAGCGGCGGGTTCCTCGCCCTTCGCCAGTCGCCCCCGTGCTTCTTCCATCTGGTGCGGCGTGAGAATCGGCTTACGGCCAAGCTTCACGCCTTCACGCTTCGCGCGCTCGCGGCCTTCGGACGTGCGCGCCTTTATCAGCTCGCGTTCAAACTCGGCCAGCCCGCCAAGGACGGTCAAAATCAGCCGTCCGTGCGCTGTCGTGGTGTCGGCCCATGTGTCGGCCAGCGAACGGAAACGCGCGCCCTTGGCGTCGATCTGCGCGAGGACGTTCAACAGGTCGCGCGTCGATCTCGCGAGCCGGTCGAGCCGCGTCACCATAAGCACGTCGTCGGCGTCGAGCTGGTCGAGCAACCGGCGAAGCGCCGCGCGGTCGGTCTTGGCTCCGCTCGCGGTCTCCTGCTTCACTTTGCCCGCTCCGGCGTCGCGAAGCTGCCGCAGCTGTTCCGTGACGCTCTGGCCGTCCGTCGATACGCGCGCATAGCCATAAATCATGCGGCAATTTTGCACCTGATTTTTGCTTCGCACAAGCCATTGATTTTATTGAGTCTGGCAACTGGTGCAAAAATCATGACCTGCGCTATAGAATTTGCATCCGCACTCCCCGCAGCTTCGCCTTGGTGACTACCTCCGAATTCGGCGTCGTCGCCGATCTGGCTGCGGGCAAATAGCGATAGAGCGTCGCGGGCGATACGCCGATCCGGTCGGCAACGTCTGCGACTGTAATATCTGGATTGCTTAGCAACGTTCTCGCGATGTCGAGGTCGTCCTCGGACAACTTCGCCGGTCTGCCGCCGGTGCGCCCCATACGCTTTGCGGCGGCGAGGCCCGCGCGCGTTCGTTCTCGAATGAGCGCCCGCTCAAATTCCGCCAAGGCGCTGAACATGTGAAACACCAAAACGCCTTGCGCCGTCGTGGTGTCGATAGCTTCGGTGAGGCTGCGAAAGCCAATGCCGCGCAACCGCAGTTTTTCGATTGTCTCGATGAGCTGCTTCATAGATCGCGCGAGGCGGTCGAGCTTCCACACAATAATCGTGTCGCCGCTACGGGCATAGCTGAGGGCTTCTCGCAGCTCGGGCCGGTCGGTGACCGCGCCGGAAATCTGCTCCATGTAAATTTTCTCGCATCCGGCCTCTTTGAGCGCCGTCTCCTGCAAGGCGACGCTCTGGTCGAGGGTCGAGACACGCGCATAGCCGATCTTGTACCCGGCGCGGTGAATCTCGCCGTCCTTTCGCTGCCAAGGGTGCCGCCTCGGCTGGCCGCTCGCGAGTGCCTTTTTCTTTTTCCGGGGCGCGGTGCGCTTCCGGCTTGTCGGCTTTGTTGCCATAGTGTATCTCTCACAACTCACCTGTAGAATGAGCTTTTGAGAGAGATTAATCAAGAGACAGTTTTGAGAGACGTTTTCGCGTGGTTCTGCGCATTTTGGTTGATCGAGCGCCCGTCTCTCAAAAAGGATCGTTTTTGAGAGGGTCATTGCGATCAGGGCGCTATCTGGTACGCCCAAATTGCAGATATATGTGTATGCAACTTGATATTGCACAGACTAATACCCAACCTAGTAAAAGGTATCCAACTGGCAAGTATATTGGAGAGGCGTAATTTTTGTTTGCGATATTTTTTGTCCAGAGGACAATAAACCAAATAATTGTAGGAATACTGCAGGAAAAAAACATGTAGTTAACGTTATCGACTATCGGCATGAAGTTTGAGGCGTTTCCGTTTTTTGAAGATAAACCATTGTAAAGCAGAGCAGTACACAATCCAAATAAATTGCCTATCACCACGCCAATACTACCCCAAAACGAAAACCCATCTAGAAATTCATAAGACCACTCCCAATCGTAACTAGGTAAGCTGCTTGCCAAAATCGACATACAGCTGATCCCGAATGCCGCGCCACATAAGTAACACCAACACATAATCCCCTTCGATGGGGTCGTGTGATTAACATCGGATCGAGCACGTCGTAGCAAGGAAAATTCCCGATCCGGGTGGAGACCCCAATTGAACAAACGAACCACCGTTTGTACTATACTGCCTCAAAATGGAGCGTTTTTGCAGGCCAAAATGATTGGTGCGGCAGTTATGACTTCTGCACCGGTTGCTTATTGTCGGTATGTCTGGAATTATGGACATATGGACAACGAACCCACGATAGCCGCGCTCGCGGCGCTTGCGCAGGGAACGCGCCTCGATGTGTTCCGTCTGCTGGTGACAAACGAACCGAACGGATTGCCTGCGGGCGAGTTGGCTCGGGAGCTGGCGACGCCTCACAACACCATGTCGGCGCATCTGGCGGTGCTGTCGCGCGCCGGGCTGGTGCGCGGCGAGCGGCATAGCCGCTCGATCATTTACCGCGCCGATCTCGCCCGGCTGCGCGCGGTGGTGCTGTTCCTCGTCAAGGACTGCTGCGGCGGGAACGCAGAGCTATGCGCGCCGCTAATCGCCGATCTCACACCCTGCTGCACGCCCGCGAAGAAGGGGAAAGCCAATGCCTGACAGCTCGACGGATGTAATTATCTACCACAACCCCGGTTGCGAGACTTCGCGCAACACACTGGCGATGATCCGCAACGCTGGCGTCGAGCCGCACATTATCGAATATCTAAAATGCCCCCCGACCCGCCTGCTGCTGACGCAACTGCTCACGCGTGCGGGCCTGTCGGTTCGCGAGATTCTGCGCGAAAAAGGAACGCCCTTTCACGATCTCGGCCTCAGCGACAAATCGCTGTCGGACGATGCTTTGCTTAATGCAATCGGCGAACATCCGATTTTGATGAATCGTCCGATTGTCGTCACGCCCTTAGGCGTGCGCCTATGTCGGCCGTCCGAAACCGTCCTCGATCTACTGCCGCCGCAACACGGGCAGTTTATCAAGGAAGATGGCGAGCGCGTGATCGACGATCACGGGCGACGCGTGGCGACGGCGTGACATTCCCGCTTTCCAAACGCCTTGCGGCGGAAGCTCTCGGCACGGCGCTGCTGGTGGCGACTGTCGTCGGTTCCGGCGTTATGGGAGAGAAGCTGGCGAGCGGAAACGTCGCCCTTGCCCTGCTTGGAAACACCCTACCGACCGGCGCGATTCTCGTGGTGCTGATCCTTGCGTTCGGCCCGATCTCCGGCGCGCATTTCAATCCGGCTGTCTCCCTCGTCATGGGGTTGCGCAAAGCGCATCCGTGGCGGGATTACCTGCCCTATGCCGCCGCGCAAATTGTCGGCGGCTGCATCGGCACGCTGATCGCGCACGGCATGTTCGAACTGCCGCTGATCGAATTCGCGACCAAGGCGCGCACGGGTTCCGCGCAATGGTTCGCGGAATTCGTCGCCACTTTCGGGTTGATCGTCACCATCTTGGCTGTCTCGCGTTTTAAAGCCGACGCGATCCCTTTCGCGGTCGGCCTCTACATCACGGCGGCTTACTGGTTCACGGCGTCAACCTCGTTCGCCAATCCCGCCGTCACGGTCGCGCGCGCACTGACAGATACCTTTTCCGGCATCGCGCCGGGCGATGTTCCCATGTTCATCGTCGCTCAACTGGCGGGCGCTCTGTCAGGCCTTGGCGTCATGAGCTGGTTTTTCCGACCGTCGTTCGAGTCCTCGCGTAACGCCGCGCTGGAACAGGTCTGACAGAGCAATTTACCAAATCTCGATCCGACGCTGCTCGCACAATCCGCAATCTCTCAAAAGGTCTGCAATTTCGGGCCGAAACCGCGTGGTGCAGCAATCATGAATTTCGGGCGACAAGGCCGCCCCTTTCGGAGCGGCCCCTTCTCGGTCAGTATTCGTTCGCCAGCATAATCGTGAGAACGCGCGTTGTCTTCAGCGGATCAGCGGCATCCTCGGAGCCGTATTCGCAAGCCCGGTCGTAATAGTCGATCTTCCAAAACAGGCGTTGCCCGGCGTGTTCGAACGCGCCGAAATCATGCTCCCCGTGCGGATCGTTCTCCTCGGTGAAGGTCTCGAAGCTCATCACCTTGGCGACAATCGCAGCCTGATCGGCCACGGGCAGGGCCGCGACTCCCGCTGTCATCAAACGCTTGCCAGCTCCGCCAAGGGTGCGGCGGAAGACATCGTTCAATTCCCGGATTTTCTGTGTGTCGTTGGTCGTCATGGGCGTTTTCTCCTTCTTGGTTTTGGGTTGCATCTGCTGATGCAACCTTGGCCCTCGCCGAGAGCGGGGTGTGCAAGCTGCAAGGAGAATCTGCGCGAGTGGTGCGGGCGCAGCCGAAGGCGAGCCACGGTCGCGCTGATTGTCCTTGTCAGCGCGCGGATGGGGCAGCGCCCCTAAGCAAAGGGGCCGCGTCTGCGGTCCTGACGATGCGCGCGAGGGATGGAAGCCCAGAGGGCGGAGACACCTTCGGCTCCGTTCACGACAACCCGGCCCAGAGGGACGCGCCCTCTCTCAAAACCCTTTGATTTTTAAGCCAAACTTGGTTGTGCAGCAGTCATGAATTTTGCACATAACAGCCGATGCTAGGCAGCGCCCCAGCGAGCGAGGCCGCGTTGCTCAGCACTTAAATTTCTGGATCGTCGGGCGTCGGGGGCAGGGGCGGCGGTGCGGGCCTGCCCTCGGTAGCAATCTTCAAACACAGGGTATCAAAAAGACCCTTGGCCTTGATGCAAACGCGCGTCACGGCCTCGATGCGGCCGAGCGGAAAGTGCTCGCTGTTAATCCGCCCCAACTCGATTGGAATCCGGTACGAAACAACGATTGGCGTCTTGAGGTCTATCGTCATCCAAACGCCGTGAGCCATCTTGTTGCGGGCCTCGATGGCGTCGCGGATCGCGGTCCATGCGTCAGCGGTCGTTTTCTCGTTCGGATGAAGCGGCAAGCCATAGCGTTCGGAAAACTTTTTCGCCAGCTCGATCTTATCTTTTGTGTCGATGCGCGTAACAAGCTTGCCGTCATCCGGAGAGAGGCCGAGCAAATCCCAAATAAATTGCTCCGCGCTCATCTCCATGTCGGAAAAGGCCATGATCGCATCAGCCATCGCGATCTTGATGGTGTCGCGGACGCCTTTCGAGATGCGCTGAGCGTCGGACAAGTTTCGTTGTACGATCTTGCTGGCCTTCGCCGATCCGGGCTTAGCCTTCTTCGTCCGTGGATTTTTTGGCGGCAAAGTCTTCATGCCACTGCCGCGCGTGAGCAGGAGATTGTCTTTCAGATCGGCAAGGTTGCGACGGGAAATCGGCACTCTGAATGCCACGGTTCCACTGGCTGGCGGTTCGGCACCGTCAGGGATGACATGCGTTGAGACTTCAATCTCGGTTGGGGCGCTGCCATGTTCGGCCCGCTCCAGACGAAGGCTAGCAAAGCTGACCCCGTCCGCTAACTCGAGCCCTCGCGCTTGCCCCTTTTTTACGAACGTCAAGGTGCCAAGTCGTTCGCCCCATTCGGGCGGCGCTTCGGTCTTCAAGAGACGATAGAGTTCCGCAATATCACCGGAATTTGGACCGCCCGCCTCATAGATGAAATCTATTTCCGGTCGATCATCCAAACCCGCATCAGTAATATAGGACGGAAGGAACGACGCAGTCGCACGGAACAAGACACCAAGCTGGCTATTGGGGTTGTAACGCTGCGTCTCTTCGACCTTATAGATTGAGTGATAATCATCGGGGCGCAACACGGCGGACACCGTCAAGGGTATAGTTGAAAGCGCGATGCCAGTTAATTCCCGACCTATCTTCTCGATCTCTGGTGTCGAATATTTTTGATAGATTTTGCGGCGGCCAACAAAATCGACGTAATGAATGTATGGAAGCTGCTCGCGTTCGAGAACGGCCTCCCATTGCTTGTCGAAACTTTCCCATTGACTGGCCGTCGCTGCCGCCCCGCCCATGACGAGGATCGGCGACGTATCATGGGTGCCGCTTTCATCGAGATAAACCGTCCAGCGCATAGCGCTTGGGATAGCACAAATCCCGTGAGTGATCGGCTTCAGCCGTCACAACCCGAGACACCTTTTGCGGTCGGCTGTAAACTCCGGTTTCAGCGCCACAGCTTTGAGCGCGGCGACTCTCCCGCCGTTTTCGATAGCCCAGCCTTCGGAGCTGCGATCAAGGCCGGGATCAGCGAGCAAACGAAGCGCCACCCTCTCCACGCATGAGCGCGCCTTTGGGTCAGCGTCAACACCCACAATTTTTACAAACTCGGGGTTACTTTTGCTGAAAGGAGGTTTTAGTTCTCCATATTTCCAGAGCGCTTGCGTATCAACTCCCAAACATTGTTGCGCCGCAGTTCTTAGCGCATCCTCTTTATCAAGAGGATCGCCATCTAACCAGCGCAACGCCCTACGATACACGCATAACTCCGTGGCAACGTCGCTAGAAGCTAAGCCCGTAATTTCCTTAAACCTAGGCGCAAAAATTTCAAACGGCCGCCGCGCCTCGTTATAGTCCAGCGCATCATAATCAGGCGCTTTTGTTTGAGTAATCGTGTCGGCGGCGGCGGTGCTTTCCGTTTGAAAATCGGCGCACTCACGACGCCATTGCGCATAAGCTGGTGTTCCCTGAACAAGCAAAGGCGTTGATCGATTCCAACAACTTTGCGCATGCGCCGCCGCCGCCTGTTCTTCTGCCGCTGTTCGCTGCGCTGTGGACGTAGGGGGCGCATTGACAATGTGAATAATCACTTCCTGATAGACCACGTAGCCAAGGGCCGCGATGAGGACGGCGACGCCAGAAAGCGTAAGCAGGCTTTTGGCGCGCGCGCCGGGCTTTGATGCTCGGTTTAAAACCGTCGCCGCGTCTTGCTTCAATCCCGGAATTTTCGCGCGCGCATGTGAAAAAACCGCGTTCGCATTCGCCAACGGCCCCGAAAACGGCGGTTGAACATACGGGCCTCCCGTCGTGTTCGGCGAGCTTCCATTTCGCTGCGCGGCGAAATGATCCTTGATAGCGTCGTCACTAAAACCATCTGCGCGTAGCCGTGCGATTTCCTGCTCAAGCGGAAGGGCCAAGGTCGCCTCCTGCGTTTGTGCGGGAATCCTAAAACGGCGAAAATCCAATACAAGCCCCCATTTTAAAAAAAACTTCACGAAACTATATCGACTAATTATACTGCCGCACCTAAGCCTTCGTAAAATAATAATAAGAAAAAGAGAGGCTATATGTTCAAGCAACTTGCCGCTATATTGATACGACATAACAACCCGGCGACAAGCCCTCGCAAAGCTGTCGATGATTTCCGCGCCGCGAAACGCGCTCTAGGATACAGCCCACGCGAGATAAGCAATATGCTGGTGGCGTCGCGCATTCAAAGCGAAGCCCGGTTTATTTCCGATAGCTACAGCGACGATCTTCTTGACAGCCGGAACTGGGGCTATCTGCTCGATAACCCGCTGCCAGCGCTGCCGACGCAAAGCTGGATCGAATACCCGAACGACTGGCGCGAGCTGCAAATAAGCTTGCGCAGGGAGGGTTGCCCCGGCGACCTGATTGACGATGTGTTGCAAGACATCGCGGCAAGGCGGCGGCGCGAAGCGCAACCGCCTGCGATGTTCGCGACCGGCCCGCGCCAAGAATTGCCCGGCGCGCGCGTCGAGTCTGTCGCACGGCTTTTCGAGCAAGGTTTTACACGAAGCGAAGTAGCGCAAATCATCGGCGCGCGCTCGGACACAAGCCGAAGATTGGGCGTTCGCCGCTACCCCGACTCTATGGATGCGCCGATGCATTTACTGCTGGCGGCGCATGAAAAAGAACCGGCGCAGCCGGAATTGGCGGCGCGGCCCGCGCTGCGGCTCGTCGCATCGAATAATCGCGCGCCGAAACCGCGCTAGCGCGCGATTCACTGATGGCTTAGCATGAGCGTGACGGCGCGCCCCGCCGTGCTTCTTCTGCTGTCGCCATGTCTTCGACCGTCGAAACGCCACGCAAGCCCGATTATTTCGGCTTCCTGCTCTACGCCATAACCGCGACGGTTTTAGGCGGCGCGGGTTTCGCAGCGCTGCATTTCGGCTTGTTCGGAAATATCTGGCAATTGCTCGGCTGGCTCGTCGTCTGCTGCGCCTTTATCTTTTTCGGCCTTCCCGGCCAGACCGCGCCACAAACGAACGTCGCCCGGTCGAGATGGGCCGAACGTATCGACGTGATCGCGAAAGGCG